>CM022753.1:42160719-42178219 GCA_012411365.1 Ameiurus melas | reverse complement strand
GATTGGGAAACACTCTGAAGTAGGGTTCTATATAGAACCTTTAACGGTTCCCTCTGAGGGACAACCGAAGACCCCTTTAGGGATTAATGTTAGTCTTGGTGTTTCTTTCAGATTTTCCAGAATTTAAACACAGATGTTTTTTTTTTTAACTATTTGGTGAAGATTCTCCTCAGAATATTGGCTCAGAGGAGAACCTCTGGTTCCTGCAGTACCCCAGAAGGAACAAAACACAAGCACCATCCAACCCATCAGAACGAGGAGATGTTTCTACTCACCCATCAATCATGTTGCCTCTCAATTCAGAAAGCTCCACTTCCTGCACTCGATAAATGTATTCTCATCTTCAGTGAGGGCTTTATCGGGTGCCAGGAGATCCGACGCTCATCCCAGGAACACTGGACGCTGGTCCGTTGCAGAGAACTAGGACACTTCGATGTTGTGCTTCTATGGTAGGAACCCTACAGTGTGATTCCTCTATTACAAATGGTCTACAGCTAAAGCCTCTGCAGGAAGTGTAAAACCCTTCACCATCCAAAGAACTCTTATGGAATCCTTTTGTATAAGAAGGTCGGCAGATATATTTGTCTTGGGGAACTCTTCAAGGGTTCCCCAAGGGTCTTTAGATAAGATAACCCTTAATGTTTTATTTGGGGTCAAACCTGAAACCCGAAATAGGTGCTCTAGCCTTCATTCTTAAAACAAAAACAAGGATTAAATCTGGAAACCCAAGCAGAACCCTTTCCAGGAAGTGAGAACTTCCTTCACTATATAACGAACCGTTAAGGAACCATTTTCTCTAAGAATGTAGGCTGCTGTATCTGCTTATAACCACCACCGAAATCAAACTTTTAGGCGAAAGAACATTTAAAAGGTTCCTCTTTACTTAGTTAAATGTTCATAGCTCCCCGAATGCTTCCTACATGAAATCCTAAAAGGGGAAACACTTTGTAGTTCATTCAGATGTTCTAACACAGAGTCTTAGAACAACAACAACAACAACAACAACAACAACAACAACAATAATGAACAGTTAAATCAAGGAACCCTAGTAGAACTCCTCCAGGAAGTGAGAAAGTGAAGAAAGGTTATCCAAAGAACCCATAAGGAACAATTTTTTTTATAAGAACAGAAGAAGTCAGCTGCATTTATTTGGATTTTGAGTTTTTCATATAATTTCCACTGACTAATCTCGAAAAAAAAAAAAAAAAGAAACTTCAAGGGTTCCCCGAAGGCTCCTTACTTATTTCAGAATTTTGCGAATGATTTTCACATGTAACTTTCCTTTACCGACGTGGCCTTGCGGCAATGGTACGCGTGACAGTAATAGACATTCTGATTGACTACCTAATGTAGATACTTAAGGGTTCTTACAGTAGCTTCCTACCTGAAACTCGAAATGGGGAAACATCTTATTCAGTAGAACTCGTTTAAGAAGTGAGAAACCCAACATCATCCAGAGAACCCTTAGGGACTTTCCCCCCCAAAGAATAAGAGAAGGCAGCGGTGATTATTTGGATTTTGAGTTTTTAAAACCATTAACTTTTGATAAACTCTTTAAGGGTTACCCAAAGTCTCTTTAGATAGTTACAGGTTCTTAACATCCTAAATGCCGCCTGCCTGAAACCTTAAGAGGAACCATTCATTCAGGCATTAATCTATACTAACCTATAAAAGTGGTTCAGTCTAGGAACCCAAGTAGAACCCTTTCTGCAAGTGAGAAACCCTTCACTATCCAGAGGACCGTTAAGGAACCATTCCAGCTGTGTT
This sequence comes from Ameiurus melas, assembly GCA_012411365.1. Classification (NCBI taxonomy): domain Eukaryota; kingdom Metazoa; phylum Chordata; class Actinopteri; order Siluriformes; family Ictaluridae; genus Ameiurus; species Ameiurus melas. The sequence continues at coordinate 42,176,452 of CM022753.1, read as the reverse complement.
GGTCTGGATTTTGCCGTTTTTAAAACTCTTTAGATAGTTCCTAAATGGATCTTACCTGAAAACTTAAATGGCAGAAGACTGTAGGCTGTAGTTTCTTCAGACGTTCTAAGTACACTCTCACAACAAGCACAACTAGAAAACCAACTAGAACCGCTTTTTATTTTTCTAGGAGGTGAAAAACCCTTCACTATCCAAAGAACCCTTTTCTCTGAGAACATAGCCGGCTGGATTCATTTGGCTTTTAAAACCATTACATTTTGACTGAACGTCTTCAAGGGTTCCTCAAAGGCTCTTTACATAGTTATGGGTTCTTCGCTTCTATATAGAACCTTGAAGGGTTCCACCCAAGAGACAGTTGAAGAACCCTTATAAGGTTCAACTTTTGTATTTGACCAGTTTACTTTTAATTACATTTTATAACCTTCATTATCCAGGAGCACTTGGTGTGTGGGGGGTGGCGGGTGGAGGGGGTGGGGGGTCGGGGTCTGTAGATAATCATACTACAGGTGAGGAGAGAGCGAGACAGAGATAGTCAATGAGCATTCAGTCTGAATCAATGGACAGAGCAGGAGGACTTTATATAAAGAGAGAGATCCAGGACGATTTCAGCACAGGGAGAGAGTAAAGTTGGACCGAGGACAAGAGAGGAAGTGCAGAGTGTAAAGCCTCAGGTGTACTTCTTTTACACATATGTGCACAGTCATACGCATAGCCTTTTGAAGTATACTCCACTCGACATGCGGTCGACACATGCTCATTGTATTACGACAAATTGCACTACCCCTCCTGGCCTACAAGTGTCAGTACGGAGCAGTAAAGCTGGTTTTCTTGTGTGAAAGACGACAACGAAGAAGAATCACATCAACACAAAGAACAAAGCTTGGGCAGTCTCTCGCCACGATTAGCACCCGTATACAAATCCTTATACTCTTTAAGGCTAGAATTATAAAATATATACATTTCTAACCTGTACTCGTTTCCATTTATTCCGTTTTTTTCTTCGACTACCTTGAGAATAAACGTTTGCCACCTTGTGGAACAACTAAATAGTGCAAAAGTATTAAATGCGCATGTGCGGCCTGCACGTACAAAGTACTCGTGGTTAGAAAAATCGCACGTGTACAGTACAGAAATTTGCGTCACATGTACACATCTGTACACGGTTCCTAGCGTGCGCGTAAAAAGTGAAGCATCATTTCTGCTTAAGACTGTGAGCTCTGTCACTGATGTTAAAGGTGTGAAGAAGAAACACTCCTTAATCGAGTTTAAGGTCTCGGATATAAAGAAAACGAAAGAGTTAAATTATAAAGACTTAAAGGTTCCATGTAGAACCTGCCCACAGAGTGTTTTTCTTTTAGATATCCAAAGAAACCAAAGAATCCTAAAGTAGCTGTGTGTGTTCGGTTTCAAAACTGTTAAGATAATGGCATATAACCAAAAGTGCAGATTATATTCTTAGAATTCAAAGGAAGCATTTTGGAGTGGGGTTCTCCATACAAACACTGTGGAGTGGGGTTCTCTATACAAACACTGTGGAGTGGGGTTCTCTATACAAACACTGTGGAGTGGGGTTCTCCATACAAACACTGTGGAGTGGGGTTCTCTATACAAACACTGTGGAGTGGGGTTCTCCATACAAACACTGTGGAGTGGGGTTCTCTATACAAACACTGTGGAGTGGGGTTCTCTATACAAACACTGTGGAGTGGGGTTCTCCATACAAACACTGTGGAGTAGGGTTCTCTATACAAACACTGTGGAGTGGGGTTCTCTATACAAACACTGTGGAGTGGGGTTCTCTATACAAACACTGTGGAGTAGGGTTCTCCATACAAACACTGTGGAGTAGGGTTCTCTATACAAACACTGTGGAGTGTGGTTCTCTATACAAACACTGTGGAGTGGGGTTCTCTATACAAACACTGTGGAGTGGGGTTCTCTATACAAACACTGTGGAGTGGGGTTCTCTATACAAACACTGTGGAGTGGGGTTCTCCATACAAACACTGTGGAGTGGGGTTCTCTATACAAACACTGTGGAGTGGGGTTCTCCATACAAACACTGTGGAGTGGGGTTCTCTATACAAACACTGTGGAGTGGGGTTCTCCATACAAACACTGTGGAGTGGGGTTCTCCATACAAACACTGTGGAGTGGGGTTCTTCATACAAACACTGTGGGTGGGGTTCTCCATACAAACACTGTGGAGTGGGGTTCTTCAAAAACACTGTGGAGGGGGGTTCTCCATACAAACACTGTGGAGTGGGGTTCTCTATACAAACACTGTGGAGTGGGGTTCTCTATACAAACACTTTGGAGTGGGGTTCTCCATACAAACACTGTGGAGTGGGGTTCTCCATACAAACACTTTGGAGTGGGGTTCTCCATACAAACACTGTGGAGTGGGGTTCTCCATACAAACACTGTGGAGTGGGGTTCTCCATACAAACACTGTGGAGTGGGGTTCTCCATACAAACACTGTGGAGTGGGGTTCTCTATACAAACACTGTGGAGTGGGGTTCTCCATACAAACACTGTGGAGTGGGGTTCTTCATACAAACACTGTGGAGTGGGGTTCTCCATACAAACACTGTGGAGTGGGGTTCTCTATACAAACACTGTGGAGTGGGGTTCTCCATAGAAACACTGTGGAGGGGGGTTCTCCAAAAAATACTTTGGACTGGGGTTTGTGGGGTTCTCCATAGAAACATGGTGTAATGGGGTTCTCCATAGGATCTTTAAGGGTTCCTCCAGGGAGACAATGGATTTTAATCCCGTCTATGATGTTCATGATCTGGAGAATTTGCCAAGCAGAATACAAATAAATACAAACAAACAAACAAATAAATAAATAAATAAATAAATAAATAACTGTCAGGTGATTTTCTGGACAGGGTTTAAATGAAGCCAGGAGTTTTCCTTATTCACGAATAGTTAATCGTGGCTTTAAAAACGATACACAGATTAAGTACCTATTACTAACACCAGGATTACGGAGTAAAGAAGATGAATTTAAAACCACATGTGCGAGTCTGAAACAGCTGGACTCAGGTTACCTTCACAACGTGCAATGGACCGAGAAAAGCCTAAAACTGGAGAAGCAAATCCAGGGAAAACATTCTGCGTTTAAAAAAAACTACACGGAGCAGGAGAAAACTCTTTTAAAGAAATGAGTTTCCAGCCACGCCCTCGCTGAAGATAAACCACACACATCAGCTCTGGGACCAAAGAACAGAAACGATGAAGACACATGGACAAGAACAACACAACAACTTCAGGTCAGAACTGTCGGCTTTATTCCCTTCCTGTTTTGTGAAATCACTGGTTTAACGTTCAGTACAGGTTTTGTGGGAGAATATAAAAATAAACCTCATAAATAAAAATAAAAACTGCCTCGGAAGCCCTGAAGAGAGAGGTTTAAATCTGACGGAGGACCTGCAAGTAAAGACACCAACCGGTTGGATGAATTACTGACAGGATTAATGGAGAGCCAGCAACCTTTGGAGAACATACCAGATGATCTAGACCAGGGGTGTCCCATCTTATCCGGAAAGGGCCAGTGTGTACGCAGGTTTTCACTCCAACCAAGCAGAAGACACACCTGAGTCTATCGAAAGCCAAGATCAACTCATTAAAGAGGTGGAATCAGGTGTGGCTCCTGCTTGGTTGGAATGAAAACCTGCAGCCACACCGACCCTCTCCGGATAAGATTGGACACCCCTGGTGTAGACAGTTCAGATGATTGATCACACACACACACACACACACACACACACACACACACACACACACATCTACACTGAGTATATGAGTACATTTCACTTCCTTTCAAACTTTCATTTGCTTCTGTGTCATCTGATGTGAAACATCTCATTTAATCTGCACTTATTTGACATCGTTTCAAGGAGAAAGCCATATGGACAGAACTGCAGAGTTTCAAGGTGAATTACCCTCCACATGCTCAGATGCAAGGGTGGAAGTGTCAGCCCAATCTACCCAATAATACACCCAATACTACACCCAATACTATTCCCAATAAAACACCCAACAATACACCCAATACTACACCCAATAAAACACCCAATACTATACCCAATACTACACCCAATAATACAACCAATACTATACCCAATACTATTCCCAATACTATACCCAATACTACACCCAATAAAACACCCAATAATACACCCAATACTATACCCAATACTACACCCAATAATACAACCAATACTATACCCAATACTATTCCCAATACTACACCCAATAAAACACCCAACAATACACCCAATACTACACCCAATAAAACACCCAATACTATACCCAATACTATTCCCAATAAAACACCCAACAATACACCCAATACTACACCCAATAAAACACCCAATAATACACCCAATACTATACCCAATACTACACCCAATAATACAACCAATACTATACCCAATACTATTCCCAATACTACACCCAATAAAACACCCAACAATACACCCAATACTACACCCAATAAAACACCCAATACTATACCCAATACTACACCCAATAATACAACCAATACTATACCCAATACTATTCCCAATACTATACCCAATACTACACCCAATACTACACCCAATACTATACCCAATACTACACCCAATACTACACCCAATACTATTCCCAATAAAACACCCAATAATACACCCAATACTACACCCAATAAAACACCCAATACTATACCCAATACTACACCCAATAATACAACCAATACTATACCCAATACTATTCCCAATACTATACCCAATACTACACCCAATACTACACCCAATACTATACCCAATACTACACCCAATACTACACCCAATACTATTAATAAACACCAATAATAAAATACTACCTATAAATTAACCAATAAAACACCCAATAAACACCAATACTATACCCAATACTACACAATATACAACTAATACTATACCAATACTATTCCCAATACTATACCCAATACTACACCCAAAAAACACCCAATAATACACCCAATACTACACCCAAAACACAAACTAATACTATACCCAATACTACCCAATACTACCCTAATAAACACCCATAATAAACCCAATACTACACCCAATAATACAACCAATACTATACCCAATACTCTAATACTATACCCAATACTACACCCAATAAACACAATAATAACAACCAATAAACCCAATAATACACCCAATACTACACCCAATAATACAACCAATACTATACCCAATACTATTCCAATATAACCCAATACTAACCCAATAAAACTAATAATACACCCAATATATACCAATATACACCCAATATACAACAATATATACCAATACTATTCAATACTATACCCAATACTACACCAATAAACACCAATAATACACCCAATACTACACCAATAATACAACCATTATACCCAATACATTCCAATACTATACCCAATACTACACCCAATAAACCCAATAAACACCCAATACATACCCAATACTACACCCAATAATACAACCAATACTATACCAATACTATTCAATACTAACCCAATACTACACCAATAAAAATACCAATATCCAAATATAATAACAACACCCAATAATACACCAATTACACCCAATAAACAACCAATCAACCAATACTATCCCAATACTCACCTAATAATACACCAATATATACAATACACCCCAATAAACAACAATAATAAATACCCCAATACTATACCAATATACACCCATAAACACCCAATAATACACCCAATACTATACCCAATACTACACCCAATAAACACCAATAATACATAAAACAATACTCAATATACAAATACTATACCCAATACTATTCCCAATACTATACCCAATACTACACCCAATAAAACACCCAATAATACACCCAATACTATACCCAATACTACACCCAATAATACAACCAATACTATACCCAATACTATTCCCAATACTATACCCAATACTACACCCAATAAAACACCCAATAATACACCCAATACTATACCCAATACTACACCCAATAATACAACCAATACTATACCCAATACTATTCCCAATACTATACCCAATACTACACCCAATAAAACACCCAATAATACACCCAATACTACACCCAATAATACAACCAATACTATACCCAATACTATTCCCAATACTGCACCTAATAATACACCCAATACTATACCCAATACTACACCCAATAATACAACCAATACTATACCCAATACTATTCCCAATACTATACCCAATACTACACCCAATAAAACACCCAATAATACACCCAATACTATACCCAATACTACACCCAATAAAACACCCAATAATACACCCAATACTATACCCAATACTACACCCAATAATACAACCAATACTATACCCAATACTATTCCCAATACTATACCCAATACTACACCCAATAAAACACCCAATAATACACCCAATACTATACACAATACTACACTCAATATTATACCCAATACTACACCCAATAATATACACAATACTATACACCCAATAATATGCCCAATACTACACCCGATACTACACCCAATACTACACCCAATACTACACCCAATACTATACACAATATTATACACCCAATAATATGCCCAATAATATTCCCAATAATATACCAAATATTACACCCAATAATATACCCAATATTACACCCAATACTACACCCAATAATATACCCAATACTACACCCAATACTATACACAATACTACACCCAATACTACACCCAATACTATACCCAATATTACACCCAATACTATACACAATAATATACAAAATACTACACCCAATACTACACAAGATACTACACCCGATATTACACCTGATATTACACCCGATACTACACAAGATACTACAAATGATAATATACCTGATACTATATCCAATGCAGTGCTCTGTTATCCCTAATAACGAGTCATGTGCGATATTAATTCCCAACTCCTAGGCACCCTAGATAGTGTGTGAAATAGTGAGATGTACACTCTACATAATGATAACTAGAGGCTTAACGCACTTAAGTGTACTACATACGGTGTAAAGTAAAGGCTCCTAGACTAGATGTAGTGCCCTACATGTTAAATAGGGAGCCATTTGGGATTTATCCAGTGTGTGTGTGTGTGTGTGTGTGTGTGTGTGTGTGAGTGTTTGTGTGTAGTCTGTATGCTGTCTCTGGTATGGCTATGTGTTACCTTGGCAACACTGAAGCGCAGAGACCGTTGGTCCCACCTTCCCCATCACGCACACACACACATCTATATTGATTTATAAGGTGTAGATAGACCCTTGAGCTCAATATCGGGCCACAGTGAATGTCGCTGGGGGTAAACGTGTGTGTGCGTGTGTGTGTGTGAAGGAAGTGGGGCGCGTGGCGGTGGGGGTGGGGTGGTTCTGCAGCTATGATGCAGTGTGTGAGCTCTATGAGTGTGACTGATTCCCCAGAGTCTGAATATAGCACGTTATCAGTTCAGCGCTAATCACCCCTCTGATAATCCCTCATATCTGAGCTATGGATCGTTCCTTTGTATTCGTCTACGCTACCCATAATGCACTGCACTCCACTGACACTACTAATCTGATTTCCTATCTCGTCTAAGGACACTACTTGGCTTATGCATAGTGTATGCAAAAGACAGTGCAACTCCAGTCTAGGAAATAGCGTCCTTTCTAGCGCGCTGTGTGCGTATTCAGTGCGCGCAGTGAGCCGTACGTTTAGCGGACGAGCGCTCCGTCAGATTATCCTCCAAACCGCGGGCACGTTTGCTTTACAGCGAAGCACATCGAATTAACAACAACAACAACGAAAACACGTGAAATGTACACTTCACAGGCTGCGCTGGATCAAGTGCTATTCCATGTATGGCTGAGTAATCGGTGTGGAAGCCATTTTGTTTCATTAAACCAGGGATTAACGTGAGAATTCCAGCTAGGACTGTTCATGCGGCGATATGTTAGCGATACACTAGGGACTCCTCTTCATAGATCACGGTGCCAGTCTTTTCATTTCGGAGTTTTGCGTCTCTGGCGTTTACGTGGCACAAAATCGCCAGCGTTGTCTTCTTCGGTCTGCGTTCTCCATCCCCGATGTGCTTCCAGGTTTAAATGCGAGTGTTTAAGTGAGTGCACTACAGAAGGGATGACACGATATGTTCGGCGGCGTACTTAGCGCTCGAAACCCTTTTCGAATCAGATTAGCTTCTTTAGCCCTTAACAACGTGCGGAGCAGACACGAATTTGTTTGACATTACAGTGTTACACCCTACCCAGTACCGCGTCTTACAATCACAACATGTAGTGCACTTCTTCTAGTGTGGAATTAATGTTCCTGTTCATTCTTGGGCGCATTCGTCGAATCTGTGCTTGGCGGTTTACTCGAGGACTGAGAGCACGTCTTCTGCGTTCCTGTTTGACCGACATGTCCTCGCGTTGGCAGGGAGAACGTGTGTGTGTGTGTGTGTGTGTGTGTGTAGGGAGGGGTTTAAAATCAGTATGCTCCTGAAGCACCTCTACACTCTCCTCTTCATCTGTCTACAATAGAGCCCTCACTGCACTGACGACACATCTAGAACATTAGCTCTGTCTCTCATTGTCCCCGTCCATCCCTTCCTCCTCCTCCTCCACCAGCACCACCACCCCGTGCTAACGGAGGCCGTATTATGGAATTCTATAGCGGTGGATGTTTGCCCCCTTCTCGCTGCTTGCCTCCTTCCTCTCCCTCCCTCCATCGCTCACTCGCTCGCTCTCCATTAAATTTCCAGTCACACAACAGTGCAGTGGATATCCCTCCCTCCTTCTCTCTCTCTCTCTCACACACACACCACACGTCCTTCTTTCTTTCTCCTCCGTACAACCCCCTCTCGAACCTCCTATGTTGAAATCATTCCGGATCTCTCCATCTCCGTCTCCGTCTCTATCCTCGGCTAATCTGTTCTTTTCCCAGATTCTGGGTGTTTCTTTTTAAACCGATGCGCACCCATACCCATGCGCGCTTCCGGGGTCGGTCTCGGCGTTCCGCAGTGTGTGTGTGCGTGTGTGTCTGTACGCTGGCCGCATGCCATGTTTGAACCCCTCCTCGTCCCTTGTGTGTGTCTGAGCGAGTGTGTGTCCAGCGGGAGGGATGTGAATGACAGCGTGGACACTGCAGGCCATTAACCGGGCTGAGACGCAAGCCCGAGCGCTCGTGTCTGTTAAAAGGTCTGCGCTAATCACCAGAAGGTTGTAAGTTCAATTCTCAGCGAGCCGCCGATGGGCCTTCAAGCAGGCCTGACTACATTCACACAGCATTCATTTTCTACCTTCATGCACCATTTCAAATAAAATATCAATATTTGAAACAGAAATTCTATGCAAATTAGGTATGACTCTGTAAATCCAAACGATTGGCTCGGCGGTAATTCCTCGGACCAATCCCACGGCGAGCGGGGTCCGACGTTTCTTCACTTCCTCGCTCACAACTTTAAATAGTCTGCACTTCTATAGCGCTTTTTTTAACCTTAGCGGTTCCAAAGCGCTTCACACTGGGTCCCTTCCACTCACACTCACGCACTGTGTTCCGTACGCTGGTTTTTCCAGTGGTATTCACCACAGTCAGTCAGCGGTCGTTTCCAATTTGACACGACCGTCCTTCTTCAAATGCTACTACAGTTTTGGGCGAGTTTGAATTCTGTTTGCGTGGGGCGTCATGGTGTCCTGACGTGTCTTGGTAATGTTCGTAGAGAACGGAGAACACGTGACTGTAAGAGAGAGAAGGAAGAACGGTACGGCAGCCAGGTGGCATCACATCTAGTCTCGAGCTATGAGGCTCCGCCCACGTGACATGAAGAATCTGATGTCTTTTGTACGCCATTCAGGCCACGCTTCGGGATCTTAAATGTTGCGTTCTGATTGGCTCGCTGTACACTGGTTTCCAGCAGGGAAGCGAAACACAGAGACTGTTAGGAGCAAGCGAAAACGTTGACAGAATCCCATCTATAAGAGTTCGAGCATCTCCAGTAAGCTCTTTATCCTCGTCAGGGTTCGGTGGATCTGGAGTCTGTCCAGGGATTACAGGGCACGAGGCACGAATACATCCTGGACGGGACACCAGTCCATCAGTCCATCACACACTCATTCACACCTCGGGAGCCACCAGTCCACCGGGTTTTCAGGAGGAAACCAGAGAACGTTGAGCTCAAGATCAAAATGGGGAAACTGTGAATGCTTCCCACCACGTCAGTGTTTTAGGACTTCAACGATAAAACGTCTGGGTTTTAAAAACAACAACAACAGCGAACGTTCTGTGCCGAAAACCTCTAAAATGCCTCAAAGAGTTAAAAACGTTCGAAAATGGTGAACATCTGCAGGGTGCACTTACTTTTGAGCAGCGTCGGTATATAGTATATCAAGGATTTTAGCATGTATGCATGATCATGATTTTGTGTTGTGTGTCCTGCAGGATGATGTGTTTGTTTGTTCATGGTTGGCGATTTAACGGCATCATTCTTCTCCACACAGAGGCTCTAACGACTCGCTTCTCACCCAGAGCCTTTCTGCTGCATTAACTTCAGCTCATGATGTGGAGCGTTAAACACGGTTAAGTGCGCCGGAGTTGTATCGGGCTGTAGCGGGCACGCATCTTCTTTACAAAGCGTCCTCCTTTCAGCCATGTTAGCGCTAATTAATGCGAGAGGACTCGATGGCGAACTCGTCTGAACGGTGAAGGATGAAGGTGATGTCGGGGCACGCGTACGACACCCCCCCTCCCCCCCCCAAAAAACCCAACATGGCCGAAGGGTGTAAGGGTGATTCATCGCTCTGAAGACTCATTTTGTCACTTCCTGTCTCACTCTCCACTTCCTTTTCAAAGCGAAGACGTCACAAATCAAATCAAATCGTGTCGTATTGTAGCGTTGTATCATTGGACGTCTGATCCACTCTCTAGTGGGTAAGAATGATTAGAATTAGAAATGTTAGAATGATTTTTTTGTACTCTGTGAACACGCCTCTCGAGCCACGCCCCCTGACTTACACGTAACTTACATTTATCTCATTCATTTATCTAAGCCATTGAGGGTGAAGGGGCCTTGCTCAAGGGCCCAACAGCGGCAGCTCGGCGGTGTTGGGGTTTGATCTCACGGCATTCTGAGACCTTCATGCTGTACGTGAATCGCAGAGGGCGGGCTTTGTCTGGATGCGCGTTGTCATGACATCACAATATGCGTCTTGCTCTAAATCTGTGGAAAATCTGCGGTAATCTTAAGACTGATGGACAGCTCGTGTTTATGTCCCTGTCCGCGTGGAATGTCGGCGATTCTGCGTCCAGATTTCACCAGCAATGCGTTCGTCCGTCTTGGAAAAGTGCTGGTGTTTATTCGAGTTTCCGGAAGCATAGCGCATTTGTTCTTTGGGTCCCCCCCACCCCCACCCCACCTACAGGAAAACTATCCGTCAGTGCTGGGGGCTAAAAATGATTATTATGGGGGCGGAGTGAACAGGAATTTGGGGCGTGTCTATAAAAAAGACCGACTAGGGGCCGACGTAAACACAGACACGCGTTCCAGCTCGGAAAACTCTAGGAGTTCTGCGTCGATGGCATTCCTTAAACAATTCTTACGTAGAAAGAAAAAAATTAACTAAATATTGCACTTGGAAATGTATCTGCTTTTCTGGAACCTCATTGTTACTCATGGTAAAGCATTGCAGTTTAAGTGCTGCAGCGGAGCTGGTGATGTAAACGAAGCCGACTACAGCGTCGTCGTCGTCCCCTCCCCCCTCTCTAATGGAGGTGTATGGCTGTTCGTGGGAGGTCGAAAGCGCTGCAGCGTCTCACACGTCTCCACTTCTGGGTTTCTGTAAAAGATGTTCTAAAACGAGCTTTCGTTGGCACGGCGGATTTCTTTCTCCCTCAAGGGCACCAGAAGGAGCTTTGGCTCGTTCTTGTTCCCACTGCCAACGGAAAAAGGCGTGTCCTCTCTCCTTGACAGATCAATCATTAAACAAAAAAACACCGTAAACTGACGTAGAACCTCCTGCTTTTTGTTTCTTCAAGTCAAGTTGAAGAAACCGGAACAGGCGTGTCTTCCTCTTATTAATTGATTATGAATTGATTCAGTAATCGATCCTGATCGCCTTCTGTAGAAATGGTAATCGCTTAATTTTGAGATTGAAATGCATTTGAAAAAGTTTTTTTAGATGATTAAAACTGCGATTCATCATCATCATCACGTGGGGTGTGTTTGAGAATGCTGTTTTGGTTTGCTTTGACCTTCTGACATTCGATCCCACAGAGCCGTGACATTTAAATCCTAAAACCGCAAACCACTGGTGCACATCTGGACCAGGATCAAGGTTTGACCAGGCTGGTTTCTGAAGGGCTTTTCACCTTTCAGTGGGGGTGAAGGTTCAGCCACCGGATTCACCATCACACATCTTCCTCCTCGCGACGACATCACGGTCCAAATTTGGTCCCATCGCGGTTGTTAGGTGGAAATATTTTTGGATGGTGAACGGTTTTAATCCGTCTGCTCAGCGGTGGTGCTTTTGCCTTTGAGCAGATCAAAAGCAGTGCTAGGAGGTGAGGTGAATAAACGGCCAGTGAGAGAAGCTCATGGAGATCCACCAAACTTCTTGAGTCCTGCCTTCGGAGTGGTAACGTTTTGAAATCATTGCCGAAATTATCTTAAATGGTTAAGCATTAAAAGGTAAACGTTCTCGCCCTTCAGTCAGAGTTAGTCTCTTATCTGGACCTAAATACAGTGTGCTCCACTAATATTGGCACCCGTGGTAAATATGAGCAAAGAAGGCTGTGAAAAACTGTTTAACTTTTTGATCTTTTGTTATAAACAAATTCACAAAAATACATTTGATATCAAATGATTGTAAAAACAATACAGGTTTATCAAAAAAAAAACAAAAAAAACTTAAATATAGGTGTGCAACAATTATTGGCACCCTTTTAGTCAATACTTTGTGCTACCTCCCATTGCCAAGATAACAGCTCTGAATCTTCTCCTTTAACGCCTGATGAGGTTGGAGAATACATGGCGAGGGATCTGAGACCGTTCCTCCATACAGAACCTCTCAAGATCCTTCAGATTTCGAGGTCTACGCTGGTCAGTTCACCACACAGGTGTTCTATCCTGTATCCTAACAAAACGTCCAGGTCCTCTGGCAGAAAAACATTAAAGATCCTCCTCCATATTTAACTGTGGACATGAGGGACTTTTCCACACGGCTACCTCTGTGTGCTCCAAAACCACCTCTGGTGTTTATTACCAAAAAGCTCTATTCTGGTTTCTTCTGACCATAGAACCCGATCCCATGTGAAGTTCCAGTTGTGTCTGGCACACTGAAGACGCTGGAGTTTGTTTTTGGATGAGAGTAGATGCTTTTTTCTTGAAACCCTTCCAAACAACTTGTGGTGATGTAGGTCAGCGGTCCCCAACCCCCGGTCCGCAGACCGGTACCGGTCCGTGGGTCATTTGGTACCGGGCCGCACAGAAAGAATAAATAACTTACATTATTTCCGTTTTATTTATGACCTGGATCTGAATAATGACCGGATTCTCTCCGTAACATCCTTCTACGACTCACTAATGACGCGTGTCAAGACGCTTGTCTCGGTCACGTGATACATTGAAACCTTACCATAGAGACCAGAGAGCGTTAGGGGGGAGAGAGGATGTTACGAGGACGCTGCTAATAAAGTTGCGATTTCATATTGGATTCACGTTTATTATATTTTAAAAATACCCCAGTTTTTATGCCGGTCCTATCATTTTATTTTGTTGTATTTATCCGCCACACCTTAAAGGCCGGTCCGGGAAAATATTGTCTGATATTAAACCGGTCCGTGGCGCAAAAAAGGTTGGGGACCGCTGATGTAGGTGACTTCAGATTGTAGTTTTGGAGACGTTCTGACCCCAAGACACAACTAACTTCTACAATTCTCCAGCTGTGATCCTTGGAGATGTTTTGTCCACTCGAACCGTCCTCTTCACAGTGCGTTGAGACGATATAGACACACGTCCAATTCCAGGTCGATTCATAACATGTCCAGTCGACTAGAACTTCTTCATTATTGCCCTGATGGTGGAAACTGCCATTTTCAAGGCTTGTGCTATTTTCTTATAGACACGCCCCATTGTGTGAAGCTCAACAACCTTTTGATGCACATCACAGCTACATTCCTCGCTCTAACCCATCGTTATGAACGACTCAGGGAATTTATCCTGTGTGTTACATCATATTTATAACCCTGTGAAACAGGAAGTCATAGTTGAACAATTTCCTGTTCGTAGTCACCCAGGTGTACTTTAAATAAAATAAAAAAAGGTTAAAAGATCAAAAGGTTAAACAATAAAGATCATTTCTCACAGCCTTCTTTACTCATATTTAACAAGGGTGCCAATATTAATGGAGGGCACTGTAAGCTTATTATATCACTTAGATCCTCACATGGGTTTTAACACCACTGCAACGCTGATAACTCATCATCCCTTCCCTCCCTCAGACACTCGGGTCTCCGCAGGTCCTGCAGACATCTATCTCATCACGGATGGCAGCTCATCAGCAGAAATTTAATCCCAGCAAAACAGAACCAGGTGATTCGTCACCATGTCAGGATCTCGGGATCTCCCTGGACAACTATCTGATCTCACCTTCGGTCTCTGGACGCAGCCTTGGACTAACCACGGACTGTCCTTTTCCTCTCTCATCACTCATCTCGTTCATGTCGATTTCTCCTTCACAGCATGAGAAGGATTCGTCCATTCCTATCCACACAGGCCTCTCAGGTGCTGCTTCAGTCTGGACTACTGCACCTCGCCCCCGACAGGTTCGCCTCCGAGCTCCATTCCACCTCTCCAACTGATCCGGAATGCAGCAGCGCGACTTGTTTTCATCCTTCATCATCAAGTTCTCCCGCACCACCCCACTGCTACGCTCCCTCCACTGGAGATTTAAAACACTGATGCTCGCCTACAAAACCCCAAAACAGACCAGCACCCACTTACCTCAGAGCACTTATCACTCCCCACACTGCACCCCGCTCCCTCCGACCCTCTAACACCGCCCGACTGGTCCTACCATCTCCCAGGACACAAGATAGACCCGCATCAAGACTCTTCTCCGTTCTGGTGCCCTAGTCGTGGAACGATCCATCAGATGTCTGAACAGCTCGGTCACTTTCAGTCTTCTAACCACGTCATAAGTCCTACCTGTTCCTGAAGTACTTCCATTAGCACTTTAGAAAATAGAATGAATTGTGTAGAGCGAGTCTTGGAGACTGGTAGTATTCTTATTCCACGACCTGGTGAACCATCAGGATGGATTTATTGACCGAGACTTTGGATTGTTAGAAACCTTCACAACTTCCTTCTATAATCTTGGAATTCTTCTGGATTTATGGAGGTCAGAATCCACCCCCCCCCCACCCCACCCCACCCCCACACCGAACACACTGTTTCCATCAACCTGCCAGCGTGTACCAGCCCTTACGTGACCTCTGACCAAACTCGTCGTGTTTCGCACTTCCCAGCATTATTACGCCAAATCCAACATCTCCGCTGTCAGCACACGCTCTCACATTACCGCAAACCTGCTGAAATCCTACACCGCCGTGAGCTTCAACCTGCACGTGAGCCTGCTGTTTATTTATTTATTTATTTATTTATTTTACTGAGAGAACCGAGGCGTCCGTCGCATTTCCTGCAGAAAACGACGGGACCTCCGGGAAGTGAAACC
>CM022753.1:42133219-42145719 GCA_012411365.1 Ameiurus melas | reverse complement strand
TTCTGAAGGAATTGCTTTAAAGGAAAATGTCAGACATCGGGTCCATGAACTGAATCTGAAGAGAAAGTGGGTCATGCAGCAAGACAACAACCCAAGCACAACGAGTCGTTCTACCAAAGAACGGTTGAAGAAGAATAAAGTGAATGTTTTGGAACGTCCAAGTCAAAGTCCTGGCCTTAATCCAATAGAGATGTCGTGGAAGAACCTGAAGCACGGAGTTCATGTGAGGAAAACCCACCAACATCCCAGAGTCGAAGCTGTTCTGTACTGAGGAACGGGATAAAACTCCTCCAAGCCGATGTGCAGGACCGAACCTACATCTACCCCAAACGTTTATCTGCAGTTATTACTGCACAAGCAGCTCACACCAATCTGATGATGTTGTAGGCCATATTAATGCAGATATACAGAAAAATCTACAGGGTTCACAAACATTCAAGCACCATTGTAACACTGAAGAACTATTTTAGAAAGTTTAGGAAGATAGTGAAAGACAAGAATTCATGCAAAAGCGTTAAAAAAAACAACAACAAATGAGCAGAAGTCAAAGAAAAAAGGAGAGATTTATCACTGGAGTCAGAAAGAACAAATGCACACACAGTGAGAAATGACGATAAAACTCGAAGGCACGAAAGAAAGAAAGAAAAAAGGAAAGAAAGAAAGAAAGAAAGAAAGAAGAGGTTGTGACGGGGAAGGTCAGAAAGAAAACGGATGCATGAAAAATAGCGAAAGAAAATAGAGATGAAACTCAGAAAGAACGAAAGTGACTAAGATGAGTGCGAAAGGAAGAGTAACAGAGAAAGAAAGAAAGAAAAATAGAGTGAGAATGAGAGATGACAGGAAAGAGAGAGTGAACAAGAAAGAAAGAAATTATTGTGCGGCAGTCACAGAAAAAAAAAAGAAATGATAGTGAGTGATTAAAGAGGGGAGAGAGAGAGAGAGGGAGGGAGGGAAGGAGAGAGGGAGAGAGGGAGGGAAGGAGGGAAGGAGGGAGGTGTGTAGTGATGTCAGCATTATTAACGTAATAAATCTGAGGTTAGAGGGAATTTACTGAGTGCTCTCACTGTGAACACTTTTATTCACTCACCCACTCATTTCTCTCTCTCTCTCACACACACACACACACACACACACACACACACACACACACACACACACACACAGCTTAGTCACAGTGTTTATTTCGTTTTGGGTCTGTTCAGTAGTGATTAGCTTCTCCTCGCCCTCTCACCACATGCGATCTCGATACATTGGGAAACCTGACAAAAACGATACTGTTGTCACGGACGCTACATTCTAGGGCCCTAGATGGGGACAGAGTGTGCAGTGCAGAGTCTGCCTGTCAGGACCACTCAGTGAGGCGGGGCCTGTGTGGGAGTAACCATATTCCTGTTTCTATGACGCACCTCGGTATTCACATCGGTACGTTTAATGAGAGTTAGACATGGGTGGAGTCTGAGTGAATCGGGGGCGTGTCTCGGTTACATGAAGTCTGACGTCTCGATGTACTATCCCAAGCCTTCATTCATTTGTGCACGCAATTAACTGCGGGACGACTCGTAATCAATTCAATATCATTCAGTTTTATTTGTAGAGCGCTTTTTACCACAGACATTGTCTCAAAGCAGCTTTACAGAAATATCAACACGGTAATAAGGTATTAAAGGTGTGAATTTATCCCAACTGAGCAAGCCACTGAGTGGCGACGACGGTGGTGAGGAAAAACTCCCTAAGACGTTTAAAGGAAGAAACCTTGAGAGGAACCCGACTCAGAAGGGAACCCATCCTCATCTGGGTAACAACAGACAGTGTGAAATAGTACAGTATGGATGTACATGAAGTCTGTATGGCCTTCGGAGCAGCCGCAGTCCCAGTAGAGAAGATTCCATCCAGAGGCTGAAATGATCTGGATCTCCAGTATCTCCAAAAATTCAATGACATAAATATGTTCATGTGATGTCCTTGAATCTCATGGAGTATCTGCTGCAGGACTCGGGTTCTCTTTAACACTTCATGGTTCTTTATTTTGGACATATTTCAGTGCGCTGGTTCTCTGTAAAGATGAAACCTGACATCTGGACAGAGGAAGAACTCCCTGTGTTTGTGTTGCAGATTGTGTCGAGTGCTGCAGACGTCCCGGTTTCAGAGCTGCTGAGTCTGAACACACATGCAACAGGAAGTCCTGCTAATGCGAAGAACACGCGAGAGATGGTGAGTGTGAGGCAGTTACTATGGCAACCGGGGTCTCTTAGAAGCTCTCTCTTCCATTTCACACAGTGTGGGAGCGAGAGAGAGAGAGAGAGAGAGGGGAAGAGAGAGCGGCCATTGAGGAGGAAGTAGGTGAGGATGATAACGAGTAGAGAGGTCAGAAAGATAGAGTTAGGACACAAATGTCTGCAACACACTGATTCCACGTCCCAAACTGCCCCCTGTTCACTACATAGTACACTAGTTATATGATTTTGTAGCTAGATTTAAAGGTGCAGTGAAGAATAACCAGGGATCTCCTGACACCCCACAATGAACTGCAGCGTAATGGCCAAGTCACGTGGCCTTGAAGAGACAGAATACCCATAATGCACTTCAATGTTTGTTGTGGAAAAGATCATCATCTGCTTCTTCTTCTTCTTCTTCTTCTTCTTCTTCTTCTTCTTCTTCCTTTTGTTATAACTCTTATTTTTCTGGCTCTCTGCTTCTTCATCATCATCATCATCATCATCATTATCATTGCACGCGGCAGTAGCACGCAGCCGCCTCTCCGGATCCGAAATGGTGCTATTTTTGTTTCTTAGCTCGACTTTTTAAAGCACATGGACATCGGAGTAACCGGTGTTCGCGTCTACCACCGCCGGTGGCCAGGGGTGGGGACATTGCAAGCAGCGTGCAAGGCAGCGGAAGCACAGAAAAAGGGCAGGGGTCTATGCTAGGCTAAAAACAAACCCTAGTCTGCCAGCTCTCCCGTCCACCCTGCTCTCAGAAGTCTGCTCCCTGGACAATAAATTAGACTGCATCCATCTCCAACGCGGCGTGAGTTTAGAGACTGCTGTGTCTTTGTTTTCAAGGAGATGTAGCTCAGCGACGGAGTTTCGGATGCTGGCATTTAACTGGATGGGTCGCCTCCTTTCGTGCTGACAGATATGCAGCTCTGTGTGGAAAGGCTCGTGGTGGTGGCTTATGTGTTTATATCAACACGGAATGGTGCTAGTTTCTCGTTACTGCTCATCGCTGTTGGAGTTTGTGACTGTTAGATGCAGACCATTTTATTTACCACAGGAATTCACCACCATTCTTATAACTGGAGTATACATTCCCCCCAGCGCTGATGCTAAGAAGGCGCTCTGTCAACTGTATGGGGCTATTAGCGAACTGCAGAACACACACCCTGATGGACTGTTTATCATCGCTGGAGATTTCAACCATGAGAATCTCAAGTTAGTGATCCCTAAATTCCATCGACATGTGGACTTTACAACGAGAGGGGCAAATGCACTGATTTGTTTACACTAACATCCCCGGGCAGAGACCCGCCCCCACCTTGGCTACTCAGACCACATCTGTGTTATGCTAATTCCAACATACAGACTGCTCATCAGACGTTCCAAACCGGTTTTGAAGCAGGTGAAAACCGGGCCATCTATGTTCTTCAGGACTGTTTTGAGTGCACTAACTGGGAAAAGTACAGGGACGCTGCAACTGAAAGCAACTTCACCAACTTTGAGGAATACACTCATCAGTGACCAGGTACATCTCCAAGTGCATTGATTACATCACTGTGTCCAAGACAATCACTACACGATCCAACTAGAAGCCGTGGGTGACTGTGGAGGTGCATGCACTGCTGAGAACCTGAGACTCTGCCTTCAGGGCAGGTGACAAGGCAGCCCTAAGGACAGCGAGGGCAAAACTGGCCCGGGCCATCAGAGAGGCAAAGAGCGCACACGCCCAGAAAAACACAGTCACTTAACAGACAACGATGACATGTATGTGGCAGGGCATACAGCAACTACAGGACAACATCACCCGCCTGTGACAGTGATGCCTCCCTTCCAGATGCACTGAACAACTTCTATGTTTGGTTTGAGGCACAAAATTATGTGACAGTGATGAAGACAACCCCCCCACCAAAGACCAGGCCTAACCACGGCTGATGTGAGGAAAACTCTATGCAGAGTCAAACCACAGAAAGCTGGTGGACCAGACAACATTACTGGCATAGTGATCAGAGGATATGCAGATCAGCTGGCAGATGTCCTCACTGACATCTTTAACCACTCCTTGAGCAGTGACGTCATTCCAACACGCTTCAAGGCCACCACCATTGTCCCCTTGCCAAAGAATTCTTCAGTGTCCAGCCTCAATGACTACCATCCCATTGCACTCACACCAATCATCATGAAGTGCTTCAAGGCACATAAAAACCCTGTTGCCCTTCTCACTGGACCCCCTGAAATTTGCATATCGTCCCTCTCACTCAACAGATGATGCCATCACCACCACCCTACATCTGGCCCTCACCCTCCTGGACAAAATGGACACCCATGTTCGAATGTTGGTTCGAATGCTGTTCATGGACTTCAGTTCCACATTCAACACAATCATTCCTCAGGACCTCATTGGAAAGCTGAACCTACTGGGCCTGAACACGTCCATCTGCAACTGGATCCTGTACTACTTGACTGGGAGACCTCAATCAGTCTGGATTGAGAACAGCATCTCCAGCACCACCACACTGAGCATGGGAGCCCCCCAGGGCTGTGTGCTCAGTCCACTGCTGTTCACTCTGTTGACTCATGACTTTACATCAATGCACAGCTTCAATCACATCATCAAGTCCGCTGACGACATGACCATGGTGGGTCTCATCAGCAAGAATGACAAATCAGCATACAGAGAGGAAGTGCAGCATACAGACTGGTACAGAGCCAACAACCAGTCTCTAAATGTGGACAAAAATAAAGAAGATGGCTGTTCACTTCAGGAGAGCACGGAGCGACAACTCTCCGCTGAACATCGACGGCTCCTCCATGGAGATCGTCTAGAGCACCAAATTCTTCCATGTTTACCTAGCAAAGTGCCTAATCTGGTCCCTCAACACCAGCTCCATAGCTAAAAAAGTCCAGAAATTACACCATATCGGATCGCAAGGCCCTGCAGTGGAAAGTGAGGATAGCTGAGAAGATCATTGGGGTCTCTTTTCCTTCCATCAAAGACATTTAACCACACACTGCATCTGGATTGCCACCAGCATTGTAGAAGGCCCCACACACCCCTCACACAAACTCTCCACTCTCCTGCCATGTTAGAAAAAGGTACCGAAGCATTCGGGCCCTCATGGCCAGACTGTGTAACAGTTTCTTCCCCCAAGCCATCAGACTCCTCAGTACTCAGAGACTGGACTTTATACAACACACACACACACACACACACACACTCATTCCACTCCCCTTGCAATTTTTGCACATTCCGTTACTGTCTACCTGTACTTTTGCTGCTCCTGTACTAACATTATGTTTCATTTCTTGTCAATATTATGCTCTTTAACAGCTGCTACCGCAATAATTGCTATTTCCACATATGGTATTAGCTAATCTGCTGTATACTATTTCACAGGATGTGACATGTTTATATTCACAGCATTTAAAATGATATTATACAAAGCATATTGTTTTCGCACTACCTGCTATATCCGACACTTCCACATTAGAACTGTGTACTGGTTGGCGCTACACTGTCTCTTTCTGTGCCTATTTTGCACTTTATGTAGAATGTGTAGGACTTTTATTTAGATCTGTGTCGTCTCATGTGGTTAGTATGTTGTTTTACGTAGCACCGTGGTCCTGGAAGAAGGTTGTTTCGTTTCACTGTGTACTGTACCAGCTGTATCTGACTGAAATGACAATAAAAGCCACTTGACATGATCTTCTTCTTTTATTAGAAATCTGAACTATTTCTTACCAGCATTTTCTTCTGATTCTTCTTGTATGTTCTTCTTCTTCTTCTTCTTCCCCTTCTTCTTCATGTCCTTCTCATTAATATAATTATAGTGCCTTACTGCTGCGATGTTTCTTTGGCACGAACAGTTACAAACTTGTAAAGCTTTCTTTATGACTGTATGATTATGGCAGTTATACCTCATATACGTACCCAGGTGGTATCGGTGAACTGATTAGAACTCAAGGACGTTAAGTTCGGACACTTTAGTGATGACCGTGTGCTAGCTTGTGCTATTTTGACTAGATGCTAATTAGATATCGCTTTCGGTCACTATAACCTGCTTCTCTACAGCAGAAGCGTCACTGTGGCACAATGAACACGAGCCGAATTCATGCTGCATTTTTACTGTGTTTATTTCGAATGTGATTTTTAGGTGTGGCCCCTGCATGTGTCCCTCACATTGTTGGAGGTGTGGCCCCTGCATGTGTTGGTTACAGTGTTGGAGGTGTGGCCCCTGCATGTGTCCCTCACATTGTTGGAGGTGTGGCCCCTGCATGTGTTGGTTACAGTGTTGGAGGTGTGGCCCCTGCATGTGTCCCTCACATTGTTGGAGGTGTGGCCCCTGCATGTGTTGGTTACAGTGTTGGAGGTGTGGCCCCTGCATGTGTCCCTCACATTGTTGGAGGTGTGGCCCCTGCATGTGTTGGTTACAGTGTTGGAGGTGTGGCCTCTGCATGTGTCCCTCACATTGTTGGAGGTGTGGCCCCTGCATGTGTTGGTTACAGTGTTGGAGGTGTGGCCCCTGCATGTGTCCCTCACATTGTTGGAGGTGTGGCCCCTGCATGTGTCCCTCACATTGTTGGAGGTGTGGCCCCTGCATGTGTTGGTTACAGTGTTGGAGGTGTGACCCCTGCATGTGTCCCTCACATTGTTGGAGGTGTGGCACCCTGCATGTGTTGGTTACAGTGTTGGAGGTGTGACCCCTGCATGTGTCCCTCACATTGTTGGAGGTGTGGCCCCTGCATGTGTTGGTTACAGTGTTGGAGGTGTGACCCCTGCATGTGTCCCTCACATTGTTGGAGGTGTGGCCCCTGCATGTGTTGGTTACAGTGTTGGAGGTGTGACCCCTGCATGTGTCCCTCACATTGTTGGAGGTGTGGCCCCTGCATGTGTTGGTTACAGTGTTGGAGGTGTGGCCTCTGCATGTGTCCCTCACATTGTTGGAGGTGTGGCCCCTGCATGTGTTGGTTACAGTATAGGAGGTGTGGCCCCTGCATGTGTCCCTCACATTGTTGGAGGTGTGGCCCCTGCATGTGTTGGTTACAGTGTTGGAGGTGTGGCCCCTGCATGTGTCAGTTATAGTGTTGGAGGTGTGGCCTCTGCATGTGTCAGTCACAGTCTTGGAGGTGTGGCCTCTGCATGTGTCAGTTACAGTGTTGGAGGTGTGGCCTCTGCATGTGTCAGTTACAGTGTAGGAGGTGTGGCCTCTGCATGTGTCAGTTACAGTGTTGGAGGTGTGGCCTCTGCATGTGTCAGTTACAGTGTTGGAGGTGTGGCCTCTGCATGTGTCAGTTACAGTCTTGGAGGCGTTTCCTCTAGGCATATCAGTCCCAGTGAAGGGGGCGTGGTCTCCCACTTCTCAAATCTAACAATTGTATTTTCAACTAAAATCAAGCCGTTTGTGTAATATTGAATATTGAATTATCGTCTTATATTAAAAAGATTCAATTCTAGCTTTAAATCCATCCTTCAAAAGATTAATGGTCTACGAAGGAAGACACACACACACACACACACACACACATTGCTAATTTATGCCATTAGAGCTATCTTAAACTGTGTTTAATTGAATTTACATACCCAGAGAGTGAGAGAGACAGAGGGAGAGAGATAGAGAGAAAGAGAGACAGAGTGAGAAAGATAGGGAGAGAGAGAGAGACAGAGCAAGAGAGATAGAGAGAGAGAGAGACAGACAGAGTGAGACAGAGAGACAGAGCGAGAGAGATAGAGAGAGAGAGAGAGAGAGAGAGAGAGACAGAGCGAGACAGAGAGAGAATAGAGAGAGAGAGAGAGAGAAAGAGAGAAAGAGAGAGAGAGAAAGAGAGATATGTGAAAGGAAGGTAGCTTAAAAAAACTGAGACAACGAGGCTGTCAGGCGAACAGTGCTCTCTGCAGCCCTTCTGTTCCATCTCTACACACACACACACACACACACACACGCACACACATGCACACACATGCACACACATGCGCACACACACGCACACGCACATGCACACACACAAAGATGCCTCACTCCCCCACGCTGATATTGATGGTACCTTGCAGAGAGAGGCACAGCGTTGGTCTCCACAGTGACAGGTATCCATGGAGATGTCCATCAGTCACCATGGGTCAGTGTGTTGCCATGGGGATGCAGATCAGCGTGTGTTCGCGAGTGTGTCACACTCCAGGCTCTTATCGCGTTTGTCAGCATGAGCGTTTTTCAGTGTGCCAATCAAAGCTGAGGCCATGTGTGTGTTACAGCGGGGCATGTGCCCATCATCTTTTATTCGAGACTCAGCAAAGCTGAACACGTTTTGTCGCTACGCCTGCGTTCTGTTCTGGAGGAGTCAGAGAAGCGTTCTTAGCGCAGTGTGTGTGCTGTGGAGATAAAGTCTGTGCTATTCATAAGGCACCTTGTGGAAAGCTGTCTTTAGAGCTTGCTTATTTTGGACAAATTTGATGGCAGTGAACTTCCGGCAATCCTGTGAGTGTGTTCTGCAAATCAGAGTCTCACAAAACCATGAAAAAAATCAGGAGACTAAACTGTTTCTTTGATAGAGAACATATTCCTTACAGAAGCCATTCTTATGAGTAAATATAGTTTTCTAATGAAACAGGATGTATATATAACTAGCTAACAAATATTAATTATTATCTGAATGAGGTTCGCTCGCGTGTTCTATGTTTGATGTTTCTTTAATGCGGTGTCTCCTCATTAAGGTATATTTAGGGATCTCTGGAATAATGGGACCTGGGGAACATATAACTTTGGGAATATAAGACCCTGGGTATAATTGGACCCTGGGAACGTATAACCTTGGGAAATGTATGACCTTGGGAATAATGGGACCCTGGGAACATATAGCCTTGGGAAATGTATGACCTTGGGAATAATGGGACCCTGGGTATAATGGGAACCTGGGAACATATATCCTTGGGAATAATGGGACCCTGGGTATAATGGGACTTCGGAACATATAACCTTGGGAATAATGGGACCCTAAGAACATATAGCCTTGGGAATAATGGGACGGGACCCTGAGAACATATAGCCTTGGGAATAATGGGACCCTGGGTATAATGGGATCCTGGGAACATATAGCCTTGGGAATAATGGGACCCTGGGTATAATGGTAAATGTGCACTTATATAGCGCTTTTATCCAAAGCGCTTTACACTGTGTCTCATTCACCCATTCACACACCAATGGTAGCAGAGCTGTCTCAAGTGTCTCAAGGACACTTCGGCATGTGGAGTCACGCGGGCCGGGAATTGAACCGCCAACCCTACGATTAGTGCCCGCCATATAATGGTACCCTGGGAACATATAGCCTTGGCAATAATGGGACCCTGAGTATAATGGGATCCTGGGCACATATAAGCTTGGGACATGTATGACCTGGGGAATAATGGGACCCTGGGTGTAATGGGATCCTGGGAACATATAACCTTGGGAAATGTATGACCTTGGGAATAATGGAACCCTGAAAAGATATACCCTTGGGAATATAGTACTCTGGGTATAATGGGTAATAATAGGACTCTGGGAACATAGACTCCTGGCAATATAGAGTCCTAGGAACATAGAACCCTGGGAACATAAATCTTTGAGAACATATGGCCTTGTAAATATGGGATCCTGGGAAAACAGAATACTGGGATTTTAAGGCTCTGGTAAAACAAGAGCATGGGAATGCAGGGCCTTGGTACTATAGACCCCTGGGAACATGGCTACCTTAACCCCTGCTCATATACACCCTGGGAACATGGGGCCATAATAGCATACAACACTGGAAACATTAGACCCTGGGAACCTAGAACCCTGAGAGCATAGGACCCTGGAGCTAATATGGCCTGGTGACATAGAACCCTGTGAATATAGGGCCTGGGTAATATAGAATGCAGAAGACATAGGACCTTGGGAATATTGATCCCTGGAAACACAACGATGTGGTAAAAGAAAAAAAGGGCTCTGTGAACATAAAACCCCTGCAATATAGGATCCTTAGAACATAGAACTGTCAGAACATAGGTCCCTGTTAATATAGCACCCAGGGAATATAGAACCCTTGTGAACATAGTGCTCTGGGACTTTGGGAACATAGGGCACTTGGGAAATTGAACCCTGTGAATATAGAGAATATAGGATCCTAGGAAAAAACCATGGGAGCAAAGGGGACATACAGTAGGGAACTGGTAATATACAGTGCCTTGCGAAAGTATTCGGCCCCCTTGAACTTTTCAACCAGGCTTCAAACATAAAGATATAAAATTTAAATTTTTTGTGAAGAATCACCAACAAGTGGGACACAATTGTGAAGTGGAACGAAATCTATTGGATATTTTAAACTTTTTTAGCAAATAAAAAACTGAAAAGTGGTGCGTGCAAAATTATTCGGCTCCTTTACTTTCAGTGCAGCAAACTCACTCCAGAAGTTCAGCGAGGATCTCTGAATGATCCAATGTTGTCCATGGCTTTCTTCTTGCCACTCTTCCATAAAGGCCAGATTTGTGCAGTGTACGACTGATTGTTGTCCTATGGACAGACTCTCCCACCTCAGCTGTAGTTCTCTGCAGTTCATCCAGACTGATCATGGGCCTCTTGGCTGCATCTCTGATCAGTCTTCTCCTTGTCTGAGCTGAAAGTTTAGAGGGACGGCCAGGTCTTGGTAGATTTGCAGTCTGATACTCCTTCCATTTCAAAATGATCGCTTGCACAGTGCTCCTTGGGATGTTTAAAGCTTGGGAAATCTTTTTGTATCCAAATCCGGCTTTAAACTTCTCCACAACAGTATTACGGACCTGCCTGGTGTGTTCCTTGGTCTTCATGATGCTCTCTGCGCTTTCAACAGAACCCTGAGACTATCACAGAGCAGGTGCATTTATACAGAGACTTGATTACACACAGGTGGATTCTATTTATCACCATCAGTCATTTAGGACAACATTGGATCATTCAGAGATCCTCGCTGAACTTCTGGAGTGAGTTTGCTGCACTGAAAGTAAAGGGGCCGAATAATTTTGCACGCACCACTTTTCAGTTTTTTATTTGCTAAAAAAGTTTAAAATATCCAATAGATTTCGTTCCACTTCACAATTGTGTCCCACTTGTTGGTGATTCTTCACAAAAAAATAAAATTTTATATCTTTATGTTTGAAGCCTGAAATGTGGCAAAAGGTTGAAAAGTTCAAGGGGGCCGAATACTTTCGCAAGGCACTGTAGAGCTCTTGGAACACAGAACTTTAATAAGAAAGTACTCTGGGAATATAGAACTCTGAATACATTGAGCTCTGATAATATAGGATTATGGGAACATAGGGAACTGGTATTATAGAACCCTGGGAAAATATGGAATTAGTAAGAACAGTTTCTGAGTATATGGGGGGCTGGGTGGGGGTAGCACGTTTGTCTCGCACCTCCAGGGATGGGGCTTCTAACATGCCTCCACCCTGTGTGTGCAGAGCTTTCGTGTTCTCTCCATGCATTGGGGGTTTTCTCTGGGTACTGCAGTTTCCTCCCCCAGTCCAATTCTGTTGCATGCGCTGTAGGCTGATAGGCATTTCCAAATTGTCTGTAGTGTGTGAAAGGGTGCATGAATGTGTGTGCCATTGTGCCCTGCGATGGGTTGGCACCCCATCCAGGATGTCCCCCGCCTTGTTCCCCGAGTTCCCTGGGATAGGCTCCAGGCTAGCCGCAGCCCTGTGTCGCATAAGTGGTAGAGAAAGTGGATGATTGGTGTACATACGGCTCCTGGAAATATATAGCTCTGGTAGCATAGAACCCTTCGACAATAGGGCCTTGTTAATATACGTGTAGGTCCCTCGGCACATCAAGCCCTGTCAATAGAGAACCCATGGGAGATATGGCTATGACAACATAGAACCCGTTCAGACCTTTGGATCATTGACGTCTGGAAGACAGGTCCCTGAGAATTTCGTCTCGAGCTCTTACAGTGGGAATGACTAAGGGAAAACATATTTGTAAAAGATTTTCGGATTCTCGTAAACTTTAACAAAACGTTAGTCGGTTGTAGCGATATCTAAAGAGCAGTTCAGCACGTTTGTATTTGCACAGCAGCATGTGTGAATTAACACACAGACGCACATCTTCAGTAACCGTGCAACCCAGCAAAATGCACTAATGCAGGAAAAAAACCGTGGAGCACAAACGCCCACGCTTAACACTGCTCACAGCAGTGCGGGGAAGCAAGTCGACTCGCCTGCAGTGCAAACGCAAAGCGAAATACTGGAAAGAGAGAGAGCGAGAGAGAGAGAGAGAGAGAGAGAGAGAGAGTGAAGTG
>CM022753.1:42095719-42128219 GCA_012411365.1 Ameiurus melas | reverse complement strand
CCTCTAATTTGTACCGTATTACTCCTTGAGTCAAGTGGAAGTAGATTTCACCACTGTTCAAATCAGAGGCGTGGCCTCTCTTGCACGGTCAGTCATAGTGAGCGAGGCGTGGCCTCTCTGTCTGTCAGTCGCAGTCAAGGAGACGTGACCTCTGTGCCTGTTCAGTCCCAGCAAAGCAGTCGAGGCTTATCAGATATACTTTGTACACAGTATCTCACAAAAGTAAGTACACCCCTGACATTTGTGTAAATATGTGATGATATCTTTTCATGTGACACCACTGAAGAAATGACACTGTGCTACAATGTAAAGTAGTGAGTGTACAGCGTGTGTAACAGTGTACATTTGCTGTCCCTCAAAATAACTCAACACACAGACATTAATGTCTAAACCGCTGGCAACAAAAGTGAGTACACCCCTAAGTGAAAATGTCCACATTGGTCCCGACGTGTCAATATTTTGTGTGGGGACCATTATTTTCCAGCACTGCCTTAACCCTCTTGGGCATGGAGTTCACCAGAGCTTCACAGGTTGCCACTGGAGTCCTCTTGCACTCCTCCATGACGACATCACGGAGCTGGTGGATGTTAGAGACATTGTGCTCCTCCACCTTCTGTTTGAGGATGCCCAGATATAATCAAATTATATCTGGTAAAGTATATATGAATATCATACGAGTGCTGTAGGTGTCTGATGGAGAGATGCACATTCCTAGCCCTCCAATAGCAGGTGTGCCACAATCCTGGGGAAATATTATTTATTTATCATTGTCATGCTAAGAGCCCAGCATTAAGACATAACAGGAATCCAGGCTGATTATGCCGATCTGTAATTTCCTCTGCAGTGTGACCTGCTCCACAGCTCAACCCCCAGACGGAAGAAAAGCGACTTCCTGTTTCTCGCGGCACAAAGAGGCCGCTGAAGAAAGAGGCAGTGTTTCAGCGCACTGTGCGTCTCTCTGCGTTAATTGAATGGCCGAGTGTCATGACGTCGCACAATGCTCTCATTCACCGCCGTAAAAAACCCTCGGCTCTACTAGTCCGCGAGTCCGTTGCTCTTGGCTCGGCCGCCGCTGTTTTAAATGCCTGTGAGGTTGCAGCCTGGCTCTGATGCACACTTCAGGTTTGGCGATTTCTCCCAAGGTGCAGGAATGCCCTGCTGGACAAGATAAGCAGCTGCAATAATAGGCCTCGTTAGACCTTTCCGAGCTAATTAAGGATATCAAATCTAGACGCTAAGCAAAGTCGAGTAGCGAAAGATCGGTTTGACAAAAATGTTAAACTCTCCCTCTCTCGCTTGATGGACCGAATTATAGGATTTCCCTCGTTGAGAAATAAGATGCTATGCTCACGTCAAATCTGACCGAAGCATCCGACCACAATTATTATTCATGATAATAGCACGCGCTGGATCAAGTGCTATTCTATAAGCTGCTGAATAACGAGTGTGGAAGCCATTTTGTTCAATTAAACCAGATTTTGAAGTGCTTAATGTGATATTTACAACTAGGGCTATATGTGCCGCAATATTTTGGCAGCGTATAACTCGAATTAGTTTATAATAATTAACAAGCCCCTCACCAGACCCCTAGCCTTAAGCACCCTGTTAAATTTATTGTAATATTGTTCTCCTGTGGTTCTTGCACTTTATTGGTCTTCTCTCTAGTCTGAAAATAATTCGTTTAAGGCGTTTACAATGTCTACTTCCTTTTACGTATTTTTGTCCTGTGAATATTTTATATCTGCTCGAACGGAGGCAGGATAATGTAGGGGAATGTGGAGCAGTGCAGCTCAGACACAAGGAAACGTTCATTTATTAAGAAAGCTCATGCCAGATTATGATTAAGATTTATGATAATCACTAATGCTGATTCATAATTTATGAATGTAAATGCTACATTTAGTGCACACTTCAAAAAGATATTCCACTGCAGAGTGAACACTGCTGCGCGTCTTATTGTCTGATCACTGATTTACTGCAGATCCTGATCATGTGCAGTTTTTCACTGAAAATCCTTAACGCCTACACCCTACCCCTAACCCCTATGCCCTACACTTAACCCCTAACCCCTACGCCCTACCCCTAACCCCTACACCCTTTTCCTAACTCCTACACCCAACCCATAACCCCTACGCCCTTCTCCTAACTCCTATACCCTACCCCTAACACCTACTCCATTCTCCTAACTCCTACATCCAAGCTCTGACCCCTACACCCAACCCCTAACTCCTACACCCAACACCTAACCCCTACTCCCAACTCCTACACCCTTCTCTTAAGTCCTACACCTAACCATGCATGTCTTTGGACTGGGGGAGGTAACCGGAGTACCCGGAGGAAACGCCCGTAGCGCGTGGAGAACATGCAAACTCGGTCAAATGCAGACGGTTATTTCTGAAGTTCATTGAACATCAGCCAAGCTAATCCTTCTCAATTTGTTTCCTGTTCCTACCCCGGCATGCCCATCCCGAGGTAATCAGTGAATGTACCAGCTCCAGCTCAGAACCAGCCTCTATGAAGATTCCAGATGACACCAACGCCTGCAAAGACTTTCGATGATACCGACGCCCTACACGTGTTACTCCTGGGATAGCAGTGGGCTGAACCGTTCTGCTCTCTGGGCCGGCCTGGACCGTCCTGGTTCCCTGCTTCTGGAGTTCTCGTCTCTTGGAGGCCAGTCACTGTTGCTGAGGACGGCCCCACGTGGACAGTCTAGGGACATTTGTAAGCCGTGCAGAGGGCATTGGACTACAACCAATGCGGGCAGGTTTGGTGCGGTGTCCTTTTGTGCCTGGGTCTCCATCAATGGACAGCCAGACTTCATGTTGAGACTGTGTTGAATCTCCTGATTACACAGCTGCACTTTTATTTTATCGCGTAGCACACAGTTATAGAAGGGATAATTATTTATAATTACACTATCCGCTGTTACCCAGATGAGTCCGTTGGTTCTCTGAGTCCGGTTCCTCTCAAGGTTTCTTGTTTTCATCACCACCATCCCTGTCGCCTCTGGCTCGCTCTTTAGGGTAGATTTGCATTGGAAATGTATATGTTTCTGTAAAGCTGCTTTGTGACCGTGTCAACTGTAAAAATCGCTATTCAAATAAAAACCGAATTGAATCGTAGTGCTTTGGACTTTATTTACTTTATTTATCTGTGGCCTTGACGTGACCCCAAAATAATCAGATTACATTACCTTCATATTGCGATACTTGGATTACATTACTGGTTCAATTTTTTATGAAGTATATGTGACGGAATACATTTTTAAAGTAACCCTCCCAGCCCTGCCTCTAGCCCGTACCCATAACTTTAATACCGTACATCATACCAGCATTCAGCACTTCACATCCCATCAGCCTCCTGCTCGCAGTGTACTCTCTAAACAGGGGTGACTTGGGGGGTAATTAATAAATAAAACCTGTTAAATTGATTGATTTTTTTTCTCAGCTCTGTGCACACCCAACCTTCTTGAATATTCTCACCTCGTATTTGCTCAGATTTCTGCATAAAACATCCGTAGTACAACCGTAGAGCTTGAAGGGACGATATGTAGGATTTAAACGGCATTCGGAGTGACGGTATGTAATAAAAAGATACTCATGTAATACTGTACCTGCGCTGTCATATCTGAGCTCCATCACGCCCTGCGCTGTGAAAAGAAGCGTTGTACAAGTGGGATTTGCTGAAATGAGATATATCTGTGAGTGGAAAATCATATTGCTCAGGTATTTTTGGAAACCAGAATCAGCGAAAGTGTTTTTTAGCTGTCAGACACCCGAGTGTTTGCTCAGTCTGATCTGATTTCCTCTCTCAGTGTCACTGTTAAACGATTAAACAGCAGTTCCATTTGTTTAGAAGCCGTTTCAGGGTCGCCGCGTCTTAATTACACTTTCACACTCAAAAAAGTGTTCACAAATGCTCTTTTCCCAGGCCCGTTTGTTTTAACTTAAATCAAGCACCTTTTTAGCTTTTCATTTCAATGTTATTAATTCCTGGAAATATACTCTGCGAAAAAAGAGGAACGTCCATTTTTTTTTCAGCATTTTGAAGATAAATTTGTCCAAAATCCGAATAAGATTTCGTGAACTGGTCTGTAATAACGTGGACCATTTTACACGTAAAACATGTCGCATTATATTCGTCTTGCGTTGTAAAAACATTCGCATGTGAATGCTGTAAATTGCAAGAGACGAAGGGTCGCGTCTCGTTATCCGCGACACTGTTATATCTCCGGCTCTCGGCCCCTCACTGACCAGAGCAGACGCAGAGAGAGGAGTGAGTACAGCGGGAAAGCGAGACCTCGCGCCTACAGGACAGTACTGGAGATATTTGGAAAGTTGCTACGGTTTGAACAAAACGTCGCTAGATTTGTCACTAGGTGGGGTTTTGGGTGCAAAAAAAGTTGCTAAAGGGCTCTGAAATGTGGCTACGTTGGGAACACTGTTCTGCACTGGCAGCTAGATAAAAGCCAGGATGAACTCCACCTCTCTCCAGCAAAAAAGAAAAAAACACAGGGAGAGGGAACGCGGGGTTTTTCAATTTATACACATTCTAGATGAAAAGCAATAAAATACGCCGAGTACTCAAATGATGCCCTGTCTGTGTTTTTTTTTCTTGAAAACAATTAGTGCCCCCCTTCTCACAATTAGTGCCCCTCGTTTTTCACGCTTATTCGATGAACCATAAACAATTATTGCACATGCACCTGCGGAACAGTCCTTAAGACTCGAACAGTTGAGAAGCGGGAGGCGATTAAGGTCACAGTTACAATAACTTAGGACTCTAAAGAGACCTTTCTACCGACTGTGAAAAACACCAGAAGAAAGATGCCTAGGGTGAGGGAACATCTCACAACAAGAACTGACCAATCTGGTGCAGTCCATGAGGATGAGATGCACTGTAGTACTTAAAGCAGCCGGGGTTCCACCACATACGGACTGTTCCTTCTGATATTAATTTGGAAGCATGGTTTCTGTTTCTCTTTCCTGTTGAAGGAGGTGCGGTTTCTGCATCTGTCCTGTTGAAGGAGGTGTGGCTCCTGTATGTGTCCTGTTGAAGGAGGTGTGGCTTCTGCATCTGTCCTGTTGAAGGAGGTGTGGCTTCTGCATCTGTCCTGTTGAAGGAGGTGTGGCTTCTGCATCTGTCCTGTTGAAGGAGGTGTGGCTTCTGTATCTGTCCTGTTGAAGGAGGTGTGGCTTCTGCATCTGTCCTGTTGAAGGAGGTGTGGCTTCTGCATCTGTCCTGTTGAAGGAGGTGTGGCTTCTGCATCTGTCCTGTTGAAGGAGGTGTTGCTCCTGTATCTGTTCTGTTGAAGGAGGTGTGGCTTCTGCATCTGTCCTGTTGAAGGAGGTGTGGCTCCTGTATCTGTCCTGTTGAAGGAGGTGTGGCTTCTGCATCTGTCCTGTTGAAGGAGGTGTGGCTCCTGTATCTGTCCTGTTGAAGGAGGTGTGGCTTCTGCATCTGTCCTGTTGAAGGAGGTGTGGCTCCTGTATCTGTCCTGTTGAAGGAGGTGTAGTTTCTGCATCTGTCCTGTTGAAGGAGGTGTGGCTTCTGAATCTGTCCTGTTGAAGGAGGTGTGGTCCTGTTGAAGGAGGTGTGGCTTCTGCATCTGTCCTGTTGAAGGAGGTGTGGCTTCTGCATCTGTCCTGTTGAAGGAGGTGTGGCTCCTGTATCTGTCCTGTTGAAGGAGGTGTTGCTCCTGTATCTGTTCTGTTGAAGGAGGTGTGGCTTCTGCATCTGTCCTGTTGAAGGAGGTGTTGCTCCTGTATCTGTTCTGTTGAAGGAGGTGTGGCTTCTGCATCTGTCCTGTTGAAGGAGGTGTGGCTCCTGTATCTGTCCTGTTGAAGGAGGTGTGGCTTCTGCATCTGTCCTGTTGAAGGAGGTGTGGCTCCTGTATCTGTCCTGTTGAAGGAGGTGCAGTTTCTGCATCTGTCCTGTTGAAGGAGGTGTGGCTTCTGAATCTGTCCTGTTGAAGGAGGTGTGGTCCTGTTGAAGGAGGTGTGGCTTCTGCATCTGTCCTGTTGAAGGAGGTGTTGCTCCTGTATCTGTTCTGTTGAAGGAGGTGTGGCTTCTGCATCTGTCCTGTTGAAGGAGGTGTGGCTCCTGTATCTGTCCTGTTGAAGGAGGTGTGGCTTCTGCATCTGTCCTGTTGAAGGAGGTGTGGCTCCTGTATCTGTCCTGTTGAAGGAGGTGTGGCTTCTGCATCTGTCCTGTTGAAGGAGGTGTGGCTCCTGTATCTGTCCTGTTGAAGGAGGTGCAGTTTCTGCATCTGTCCTGTTGAAGGAGGTGTGGCTTCTGAATCTGTCCTGTTGAAGGAGGTGTGGTCCTGTTGAAGGAGGTGTGGCTTCTGCATCTGTCCTGTTGAAGGAGGTGTGGCTTCTGCATCTGTCCTGTTGAAGGAGGTGTGGCTTCTGCATCTGTCCTGTTGAAGGAGGTGTGGTCCTGTTGAAGGAGTTGTGGCTTCTGCATCTGTCCTGTTGAAGGAGGTGTGGCTTCTGCATCTGTCCTGTTGAAGGAGGTGTGGCTTCTGTATCTGTCCTGTTGAAGGAGTTGTGGCTTTGGTATCTTTCCTGTTGATGGAGGCGTGGCCTCTGCGCTTGTGCTGTTCAACAACAGACAGCCCAAAAGACAATCAGTATTTTGACGACAGATCCGTGCTGATGTTGTCCTGCTTCAGAAGATTTGTTTTTATTTCCTTTGCTGATCAAGCATTCTTCTTCATGTACCTTTGCCTGTGGGGCATTTTAGTCTAAAGATTTCTTGTTGAGTGGAATAAATAGAGGCTGAACGCAGCGCTGAAGCAAGAATAGGAAGGCCCTTTCCTCCCGTGGCTGTCTGCATGTCTTTAAGTCATTGCGTTTTGTTCCCATGACGATGCCCAACAGCGTTCCCGTTTGAGGTTTAAAGGGATTTTTCCAGCCGTGTTTGCATCGTATGTCATGAAACACACGTTCTCTCAGAATGTTGAATGAAATCTGCGATTTGCATGAATAGTGCGTGTGGGTGTGTGTTTGTGTGTGTCGAGCACTTATGCAGACATGACGCATCACGAGGCCTACTTTGTGAGACGTCTTATATGCACATACACGTGTGTGTGTGTGTGCTTGTGTTTGTGCGTGTTAATGAGTAGAAGACGGAGGAAGGAGAGGGGGATGGCGGAATGGGATGGATACAGCTGGAGGGAGAGAGAGAAAGGGAGAGTTTGGTGAAAAGGTTACCATGGTAACTCTCTTTGCTAAGGCCTGAATTGACAGAGAGGAGAGCAGGAGAAAGAGGGAGGGAGGGAGGGAGGGAGGGGCAAGGTGATGGATAGAGCAGGGAAAAAGAGGGAGAGAGAGATTGAAAAAAGAGAGAGAGAGAGAGATGTTAGGATGCTAGTGCAGACTCCACGCTAAAGGGTTAATGTGTGTCAGAGCAGCAGGTTAATCTTTCATCACACGCAGAGGGCAGTGCAGTATTTACACACTAACCGGACCCTGAGGAATATACACGGGGAGAGAGAGAGAGAGAGAGAGAGAGAGAGAGAGAGGGAGGAAGCAGACAAGAGCAATACGGAAAGAGGTTCGGATGAGAGTAGTGACCCATCGATGCAACGAAAGGACATGAAGAGTGGATATACTATGTTAAAATTTGTAGCCACTATCATTTATAATGCCCTGACACCATATATGGTAATGGCCCCACCTCCATAAATAACCGGAAAAAAAAAAACAAATCTAAAAAAAAAAATTTTTAAAACAAAAATGAAAAAAGGAGGCAATTTTAAATAATAAAATAAAAAAAAAAATAAGGATAAATAAAAAGCAACTTTCTTTAATAAGGAAGCAAACGAGGCATAACTTTGAGCAACCGGTCCGTACAGTGCATTCCTGTACAAGTTCATTTCAGCGTAACACACAGCCGCAGAATCTGAACGTACTTTAGGCCTCGACCTGATTCTGTGTCTCGGTCTGGATCGGATTCTGATTCTGATTCGTCCGACTCGGCGGCCACGGCAGCAGATGTCATCTCCCATCACAGTCACTTAACGTGGCGCTTCACACTCACAGCTAATTGTGTCTGGTGTCAGTTATGCGTGAAGATGACACGGCGCGGGTAAATAAAATGAAGGTGTCGCTAATTCAGAGCATGATGTTTTAATCAACGCTTTTATGGCGATTATCTGCACTTTTATTATTATTATTTTTTTTAACGAGCCGAACCAGACAGACTGCCATGCGGGGTTCGGGAATCTACTGGGATACGGCAGAATTGCAGATCTGGGCTAACACACAGTAGCATGCAAAGTCTGCAGTCTGGATTGTGTGTGTGTGTGTGTGTGTGTGTGTGTGTGTGTGTGTGTCAGTCGTAATGCCATTACACACCATGTGCGCGTTATTGATCAATCTAACCAGGGTTATCGGCCTCTAATGCAGCTTTCACATCGTCTACTACGTCTTCTCTTCTCCTCTCCTCCTTTCTGTCCATCTCTGCCTGCTTTATATTCATCCCGCTCGTATTGTCTTTCTTCCGCATCGCTCCCTCTCTCCCTCTGCTTTATATGCGCCTCCATGTTGTGCTTGCCCTCCCTCCATCTCTGTGTTTCATATCCATCTCCTTCTCTCGAGCCCTTCTCCTCTCTTTCATTGGGAGAGATTATTAATATTAATGCCTCTGTCTCTCCTTCTATCTCTCATGTCCTTTCGCTTTCCATATGTCTTTTTTCCCCCTCTTCTTGCCTCGATCTTATGCTCATCCTGTACTGTCCCTCTCTCTCTCTCTCTCTCTCTCTCTCTCTCTCACCTTCTGTCCTCTCTCTTTTTTCAGTGCTCATCCATTAACGTTGATCATTTCTTCCGCTCCCTGCAGCTGTGCAGTCATCTATCAGTTTCATAATCCATCGCAATCTATCCCTCATTCTTCCGCCAGGCTCCGACGCGTCCACGTGTCAAACGCGTTTGCGTGTCGTGTCCATTATGTGGACAGCCGCCATTAATAACGGCCTGTGTTTCACCAGATGCTCTTATATAAGGTCACCGAGGTCAGAATAACCCCACAGTGGGGGTCGCTTCTCTCCGGCTCAGGGGTCGGCGCTGAACGAGACATCGATCAAAGTAAACGGGCCGTGCCATCTCACGCCCTCGGCGCGCCATCGGCGTTGGGATTAGCAGCCGCGTTGCGCTGTCTCGCGGCGCTGTCGAACTCTCAAACCCGACTGGTCAGGAGGGGTCGGTTCGTCCCAGCGTTCCTATACTAACGACTCGTTCACATCTGGACCCGTCAAGCAGACACGCCCCCTAAACGGATTCACATCATGGCGTTATTGGTTGATACGCTGTGGGGACGATTCTTTAACGGTTATGGAAGGAGTCTCCAGTGTCAGCGCTCCGTAACAGCTTACCGTTGAACTTTTACCCGCGTCTTCGGGGGAGAGGACGTTGCACTTCCTGGTTTCTCTGCAACATGACATCGACTGTTTGTAGCTGCGGTAACGAAAGCGAGAACGGGAATCTGCTTGCACGGACGTTCCACTGCACTAAGTGTATCTGCGATGGGTTAAAAAGTACGATGTGTCTTTCAGCGATAAATGAAACGTACAAATCGTAGGCGAACTGCTGTGGTAGAGGACAAAGAAGACACTTTGGGACGTGTTTTTATTGGAAAAGCACACCGTACCGCCGATGATCGTCCTGTAACAGCACATCCCGCTGTGTTTTCTTCCTTTACAAATATACCGTGACTCCGACACTCGTGTCCTGAACTAGCAAAGAATCGAATTTACCTGTAAAGACCTGTGACTGAAAAGCGTTTTTTATTTTTAATTTTATTTAAAAGGCCACTCGTAAAGATAATACGGGTGTGGAAAAAACATAACGGTCCATCCTGAGGCGTATATTTTCTGGGGGATTGCTTTCAAAAAAAACAAAACAAAAAAAAAAAAACAGCGAGAGACGGCAGTACTTCAACAAAGAGAGCGTTTATTGTTGTTTTTATTTTTATTTTTATTGCTCTGGAGATTCACGCATGGTCGCTGTGTAATTATTCTTAATACACTTTGCACACTTCACAGTAATTAGGAGAGCGTTTAAAACAGGATTTATCGCCATGTTCTGACCTTCCCGCAAAGTCATGACGTCTCGTTTTTTTTCTCTCTCTCTCTCTCCCTTTTTTATTTATTTTTATTATTTTTTTTTATATATTTATTTATTTTTTTTTTTACAGTAATTCTACTCGGGGAGGCTTCTGGAATCCACGGCGGACCCGTAAAGACAAAGGAGCTACAATATGTGTACACGAGTCATCTGTGTGTGAAAACAAAGAAAGGACAAAACAGGAGACAGTAGAGTAATTAATTCACCTGAGGAGGAGGAGGGGGAGAAAAAAAAAAAGAAAAGAAAGAAAAACAATGTTTAACTAAGCTGAAATCAACCCTCGGTGGTGGAGAGTCCCAAAACGGATATTAATCTTCTGGAATAAGTTTAATACACACACTTCACATTCGGAATACAGGAAGGTCATGACTCAGATGCCATGCGGTTCACCACGGTGACCGTCCTTCCTAACCCCGCCCCCTTCATTTTCCTATTGGCCCAGCTGCTGTTTTGGCTCCTCCTCCTGGGCCAGGACATCGCAGGAGCCACGTCGACCTGCCCGACACCTTGCAGCTGCTCCAATCAAGCGAGCCGAGTGATCTGTACCAGACGAAACCTGGACGAGGTTCCGGAAAACATATCCAACAACACGCGGTACCTCAACTTACAGGAGAACTCGATACAGGTAAATATTGTGTTGATGAAAAAAAATCGATCTGTTCACTTTCTAACAGAGCTGCAGTGTTTGTTCGCTCGAGTGTGTGTTTGCTGCTCGTCTGTCAACCGTTTCGCAGTTTTAATTACTGCTGCGCCCGAGAGCCGGTAACCCGAGCGTTGCTTAAACTGCGAGATGAGAAGAAGGCCGTGTAAGCATCTTTCGCTTAACTGCTGAGACAGAAAGCAAATAAAAATAATTACCTTTTCTTTCCCCCCCTTTTTTTTTTTTTTTGAGTTTGAGCCGTTTGAGTGCTGAACCAGGAGCCGCAGAGTGACCCGAACACCAGGGTCTGAGGATTCGGGATTTAAACAATTTAGTATAGAGGTATTCCCTTTTGGTTTGGTCTGGAAGGGATAGCATTCACCATTTAGAAAAATGTAATAATAATAATAATAATAATAATACCGTTCATCATGCCTACCTGTTAGCATAAAAAAAAAAATAGATTTGTCGTATCCCAGAGCCCCACTTGAAATGATTAAAAAATCTAAAAACGTTTCAGCACCTGAGGACATCCTAGATATTTTCTCTTTTGGCTTCTTTTCCTCTCGTCGCCGTGTTACCCAGAGAGTAAAGATTTGACAGGTTGTTTTTTTTTCTTTTTTCTTTCAGTTCTCTCAAACACCCCTCCAGCCCACAGGGTTTCACACTCTCGCTTTTGCTCCCCTCCCTTCTCGTTCTTCATATAGAGAGGGTGATGGCGATGAGCCAGGAGGAGCGATTTTTTTTTTGCTCTCTTCCAAAAGGAAGTAGCTCCGGCTGCCGCTAATGTGCCAGTTCTCTCCGAGTCCAGAATGTGTGAAATTGCAACGGTGCTTGAAACGCAGTCACCCTTCATCACGTGTCGAGAGGGATTTCAGCCTCATCTAACAAGATACGCCTTGGTTCTGCTTGGTGGTTTAGTAAAGATATTTCCCCGTCCGTGATAAATTTCTTTTACACGTGCCACCAGCAGGCTGCCGCGAGGTGTTTGTGAGGTTTTTATCAGGTGGCACTATCAAGCAGTTGAGCTAACTCCAAGTGCGGTAACGTGGAAAAAATTTTTGAGCGCTTGCTTTTGAGAACACGGTACACTGCAAACAAAAGGAGGTTCTGAAATTCAAGGTTGTTGGTGGGGTTGTTTTTTTTTTGACAGTGGCTCTCTGCTCTATAATTATACATGGAATGTATTTTATGTTTGTAGTTTTTGAGTGCACTGTTTGTCTAAATATTTCATGAGGAGTGGACGTGCAAATCAAATCAAACTCGGACACAACTACAATGAAACTGATTTTTAACTTGCAGTCCTCTAATTGTAATATTAGACTCCTGACAGTCTACTGTAAATGAAGATTTATGGTGATTCATGATGTAGCAGTCATATCACAAAATGCATACTACTCATACTGTCCAGTCTGTGTAAGCAAAGGACTTAACCTGACCTTCTCTCACCCAGGTGATAAGATCAGATACCTTCAAGCACTTGCGACACTTGGAGATCCTCCAGCTGTCCAAGAACCAGATTCGTCAGATCGAAGTTGGCGCATTCAATGGCCTCCCGAACCTCAACACTTTGGAACTGTTTGACAACCGTCTCACGCTGGTGCCATCACAAGCGTTCGAGTATCTCAGCAAGCTTCGGGAGCTCTGGCTTCGTAACAACCCCATCGAGACGTTGCCAGGCTATGCCTTCCACCGCGTGCCCTCCCTTCGCCGCCTTGATCTGGGTGAGCTCAAAAAGCTGGACTACATTTCAGATGCTGCCTTTGTCGGCCTTGTCAATCTGCGCTACCTGAACCTGGGCATGTGCGGTCTGAAGGACATCCCCAACCTGACACCTCTGATCCGGCTGGAGGAGCTGGAGCTCTCTGGAAACAAGCTGGAAATCATAAGACCTGGATCGTTCCAAGGCCTGGAGTCTTTGCGCA
Organism: Ameiurus melas; assembly: GCA_012411365.1. Classification (NCBI taxonomy): domain Eukaryota; kingdom Metazoa; phylum Chordata; class Actinopteri; order Siluriformes; family Ictaluridae; genus Ameiurus; species Ameiurus melas. The sequence goes on along the minus strand of CM022753.1, from coordinate 42,115,521 downwards.
AACTGTGGCTCATGCACTCCCAGATGTCTGTCATTGAACGCAATGCCTTCGATGACCTTAAGAGTCTGGAAGAGTTGAATCTATCCCACAATTCCCTGCATTCACTGCCCCATGACCTCTTCACCCCATTGCAGAAGCTGGAGAGAGTGCATCTCAACCACAACCCCTGGGTGTGTAATTGTGATGTGCTTTGGCTTAGCTGGTGGCTGAAAGAAACTGTACCAAGTAACACAACTTGCTGTGCCCGGTGCCATGCACCACCCTACCTGAAGGGCAAATACATTGGAGAGCTGGACCAAAGCCATTTCACATGCTATGCCCCTGTTATCGTCGAGCCCCCCACTGACCTCAACGTGACCGAAGGCATGGCTGCTGAACTCAAGTGCCGTACTGGAACCTCCATGACGTCTGTAAACTGGATTACACCCAATGGAACCTTGATGACCCATGGATCATACCGCGTCCGGATCTCTGTGCTACATGATGGAACTCTGAATTTTACAAATGTCACCTTGCGCGACACTGGTCAGTACACCTGCATGGTGACCAACTCAGCTGGCAACACCACAGCAACTGCCGTCCTGAACGTCACTGCAGCAGACACCAGTGTCAATTACACCTACTTTACTACCGTCACTGTTGAAACTGTAGAATCCACAGGAGAAGAGGATTCGGCCCTACGCTCGATCAATGAGACTATTATACACATCCCTGGTCCTACACCTTCTGGACGTCTCTGGCATGATGCCATCCCAACAACAGCTTCCTCTCTATCAGTTTTTGGATCCTCATCTTCTCCCCGAGCAACCAAACCCACATTTACTGTCTCTGTCTCTGAGCCGAGCTACCCCACTGGGCTGGATGATGTAATGAAGACTACCAAGATCATCATTGGCTGCTTTGTGGCTATTACCTTCATGGCAGCTGTCATGCTGGTGGTCTTCTACAAACTGAGGAAGCAGCACCAGTTGCACAAGCACCATGGACCAGCGAGAGCCATTGAGATTATCAACGTGGAGGATGAGATTGGAGCCAGCGCCAGCGTCCGCGGAAGTGGGATCTCTGGTGGTTCCACCATGCCCCAGGCCGGATCCAGTGGAGGAAGCCAGAGCCTGAGGCTGCATCACCCGGAGATTGTCAACCTACCCAACCTGGCTCGGACGGACCACCTTAACCACTACTACAAGCCCCACCACTTCAACAACAACATGATGAGTTTGGGGCTCTCTGGAAGTTCTGGGATCGGCCTCAACAACAACAACAACCCGTGTTCCCAGCCCCAACCCACGCCGATCTCCTGTTCCCAGGTGCCCGTCTCAGTGAGCTCCATTCCGTCCTCAATGCCCTTGCCTACCCTCGGCCTCCATGGATCACTCAAAGGCCTAATGGGTAAAGGGCAGAACCCTCAAATTGAGCCTTTACTCTTTAAGAGTGGCTCCAAGGAGAACGTCCAAGAAACTCAGATCTGAGAAGGAGAGAGTGAGCGAGAGAGTGTGTGAGAGAAAGGGGATAGTGAGATAAAACAAGGGAGGGACAAATAGAAAGATGGCATGAGGGAGACAGAAACAGATGAAGTGTACTGGCTGTTCAGCCCCCGTGGGTTTGTTGTTCTCAGGAGTAACGAGCGAGGTAGACCCAGCATTGTATGACATATTACCTACACAAGAAAAAGACCTTGCTGTGAACCACTGCACTGCAATGCCAGAGACAGAGAGCTGGAGGGAGGGAGGGAGGGAGGGAGGAAAAGAAAGAAAGACAGACAGACAGATGCCGGAGCATTTAGATTAACGCTTACCGAACCAACACTCAGTCCGATCAGTGTCAAAAGGATAACATCGGCAGAGCAAAAGCTCTCGCGCGGCGTTCAATCCGGTATCAATTTAATACACCAACAGTAATTATGTGCCAAACCTGCACAGATTCGTGCCAAAGCAAAATCTTTGTGCATCAGCATTACAAAGATGCTATCTCACTGAAAAGTTAAAGAACAACATGTCAGACATGTCAGCGTGCGTCGTTACAGCAACGACGCCGGAAGAAAATAACTCCACACACAGTATGCAGTAAATGAGACGTTTATAAATTCGAGAGAATTTTTTTTTTATATATATATAGATATATATATGTATATTGAACATACAGACGTGTTCTAAATATGTATATACAACACAAGCAGCCGAGAGTATTATAGGGTCGGTGTACTGTAGGAGTGCCGGGCGGGGAAAGACAACAGTAGGTCATGATTATCATTGGGTTAGACGTCGAGGTTTGCAGTAGCATTCAGGGTTGATGGATTAGACAGACCAGCACTGTGTCGAGGGCTTGTGTTTCGTTCTGACGGACTCCGCCATCTTCTCGCCTTCCCCATGCTTTTAACACCTCGAGGTGGGAGGAGAAAGAGAGAGCGTTCTTTCATTTCTTTTTCTTTTCTTTCCCCGACGACGATGAAAAAAATAAATCCGTTTAAGAAAAAAACAAAAAACGAAACTGTGAAACGACACATGATATATAAATATATTTTCATTCGGAGAAATAAATTATGAAGAATGTTTCATTTTTTTTTGTGTTGTTTTTTATTTTAAACATTTTTTTGCTTTGTTTTCTGACCGAAAGCCACGTCTTTGAACGGATCGAGCGGCCGCACTTTGCCGACCTTTAGCGTGCTCACGAACGGCCAAAAGTGCCGCACATCTGGATTTTTTTCTGGAGCTCCTGGAATTTCTGTTTTGACTTATTCTTAGTCCTTGAAAGGCCCCTTTTCCCTTTTCTTGTTGCATTTTACTAACAGGGTTATTGGTGACGTGTCATGTTTTGTTCATCCTTACAGTGAAATTTATCCCAGATTCTTGTCGCGGTTCGAACATTTTAGCGTTACGATGTTCAAATAAAACCGGATTGTACGGATTGAGGCTTGGGGGGGGGGGGGGGTAAAATCACAGACACCAACAAACTATGCTAACCACAACGATAACACAGTAATAGGTAATGTAACTAAAAGCAAAATGTGAATTTTTATCTAAATGCTGCTATACAGAGAGAGAGAGAGAGAGAGAGAGAGAGAGAGAGAGAGAGAGAGAGAGAGAGAGAGAGAGAGAGAGAGAGAGAGGAAAAGTAAACATTTTATGATGATTTGTCCCTCTATATTAAAGACGTGAATACAATTTTATGGCTATTACATGTATTATTATAATTAAATTCTAATTATAAAAATGCCTATATGTCAGCTTTTTTTTTTTTTTTGATTTGATTTGATTTATTTATTTATTTTTTTGAATTTCGGTTCCTTTTGTATCCAGAGGTGATGTTTGTATTTCATTGTGCTAGACGTGATTGTCACCACAGCGGATGAAAATTTTATTCTCACAGCGGAATTAAAAAAACAAAAACAAAAAACCAAAAAACAAAACGAAAAAAACAAAAAAAACAATAACGACACCAACTTTAGCAGACGTCAAAACATCAAAACCGGGAGGAAAAAAAACAAAAACAAAAACAAAAAAAAATAACAAAAGACGAAGGGCCTGTGATCGAGGCCTCTTTTCAACTCTGTTTTTCTACAAACCTCAACCAGGAGCCTGAATATATTTTTCCCCTTGTGTGACTGAACAGAAAGCCAGGCTCTGGCGTTCACTTTAACGTTCACAGTGCAAACACGGTGGATTATAACCTCGGACACGGACTCGGACAGAGACTTTTAATCCGTAATGACTCTTACAGAAGATAAAGGTAAGAGATTGACATAGAATCTGGAAAGATGATGATTTATTTGTTTTTTTTTGTTTGTTTTTTTTAAAGGAACACGGACAAATATCTGAGAAAATATAGAAATATAGAGCTCTTTTGAAAGAAAACTATTATGATAATAAGTGTCTTTCATTATTTGTTTTTATCTAGTTTCATTTTTTTCCCCTTTATTTGATTTTTATTTTTTTTTAAAGATCAAGTGATATCTTAATTGTAATATTGTTATTGTTATTATGATTAGCAAACTCGTTATTCTGAGAAATATTCTGTTTAGCGGAATTAAAAAGAAATATGGCACACAAAACATGGGAAACATCATGAACCCGGTGGTGTTTAATTGTATTTATTTATCGTTTATTATTATTATTATTATTATTATTATTATTAGTTGATTTCGGGCTTGCGGTGTGTCGCGTGTACCGCTGCTCAGAGGGACAAGATGGTGGCGTCGTTCTCCTGCAGACAGAGGGATGGTAGGAGAGGGACGGAAAGAGTCCTGTTCTCAGAATGACACCTATTAGCTGTGCCGAGAAGCGCCGCTGCGCCGTGTCAGCATCCCGTCGCCGTGGCAACGCGCCGTCGATATAATTGAGCCGAACCGCATCAAAGCTGCCGTGCCATCTTTGCTGGTCCATTTGCTGGTGTATCTGAGGATCCTTCAACCTGAAACGCACACACGTACACACACACACACATACGCACACACACACATACACGCACACACACACACTCATGCTCTGGCCCGGCATCTCCGCTCGCTCCCACGGCGAGGTTTCCCTGGCAACTGTTGCCGCTGCGACGGTCACCAGCGCTGTGTTCAGGTCTCTGATGCAAATGTGAGGACAGAAAGTTTTTGGACGTAGCTTATAACCACCCCCCCCCCCCCCCCCCCCCCCCCCCCCCCCCCCCCACACACACACACACACACACACACACACACACACACACACACACACACACACACACACACACACACACACATACACACACACACACACACACACACACACACACACACACACACACACACACACACACACATATACACACACACACACACACACACACACACACACACACACACACACACACACACACACACACACACACACACACACACACACACACACACATACACACACACACACACACACACACACACACACATACACACACACAGTGTTTTTTTTATGTACGTATGCATGTCACACACCAGTTCATAGACATTCATGACTCTCACATATCCATAACTAACACGCCGCTGATCTTCCACATGTACTGGAGCGATGGAGGATTATTCGTTATTTCTGTGTTGCAGTGCTACGTGTGTGTGCTTGTGTGGAGGTTTTCTTTTTTTTTATTTTAATTTAGCATATTATTTAGTAATCATGTTTACTTTGCTATATGATGTTCCGTCTCTCTCTCTCTCTCTCTCTCTCTCTCTCTCTGCTCTCTCTCTGTCTCTCTCTCTCTCTCTGTCTCTCTCTCTCTCTCTCTCTCTCTCTCTCTGTCTCTCTCTCTCTCTCTCTCTCTCTCTCTCTCTCTCTCTCTCTCCTCTCTCTCTCTCTCTCTCTCTCTCTCTCTCTCTCTCTCTCTCTCTCTCTCTCTCTCTCTCTCTCTCTCTTCTCTCTCTCTCTCTCTCTCTCTCTCTCTCTCTCTCTCTCTCTCTCTCTCTCTCTCTCTCTCTCTCTCTGTCTCTCTCTCTCTCTCTCTCTCTCTCTCTCTCTCTCTCTCTCTCTCTCTCTCTCTGTCTCTCTCTCTGTCTCTCTCTCTCTCTCGCTGTCTCACTCTCTCTCTCTCTCTCTCTGTCTCTCTCTCTCTCTCTCTCTCTCTCTCTCTGTCTGTCTCGGTCTCTCTCTCTGTCTCTCTCTCTCTCTAACTCTCTCTCTCTCCTTCTCTTGGTGAAGGGGGCATGGCCTCTGTGTGTATTCCACAGTAAGAAGTGTGGCCTCTGTTAATGTAGGAGGCATGGCCTGCATGGCTATTACTGAAGGAGGCGTGGCCTTTGTGCATGTTAGTTGAATTAAGAAGGTGTGGCCTGTATGTTTAGTGGTGCTATTGAAAGAGGTGTAGCTTCTGTAGTATGAAGGAGGAGAAGCTATGAAGCAGGCGTGGCCTCTGTGTGAGTCCCAGTGAAGGAGGTGTGGCCTCTGTGTGTGTCCCAATGAAAGAGGTGTGGCCTCTGTAGCAATCAGTGTTATTGAAGGAGGGGTGGCCTCTGTGTGAGTCCCAGTGAAGGAGGTGTGGCCTCTGTGTGTGTCCCAATGAAGGAGGTGTGGCCTCTGTAGCAATCAGTGTTATAGAAGTAGGTGTGGCCTTTGTGTCCCAGTGAGGAGGTGTGGCCTTTTGAGTGTGTCAGAGTGAAAGAGGTGTGGCCTCCATGTTTGTGTGTCCAAGTTACGCTTCTGAGCCTGTCAGTGCTCCTGAAGGAGGCGTGTCCTGTATATCTCTCAGTGCTCCTGAAGGAGGCGTGACCTCACGCTCGTTAAGGCTGAAACAGCTCTAAATGCTGTAGTATTTATTTAGTTACGTGCGTTATATTGTGGATAATTTACAGTGATACATAACACGAGGTAGAGAGACTGTGTGTGTGTGTGTGTGTGTGTGTGTGTGTGTACATATCATACTCTATGAAGCTTAGTAATTCCTTCATAAACTGTGAGCTGTCTCTGTCTCTCTGCCTTGTAGCACTGCAGTGTCTGAGTCACGGAGAGGAAAACACACCACACAGTGCCAGCGGTCCTCAGCTCTCCTATAAACACACACACACACACACACACACACACACACACACACACACACACACACACACACATTACAGCTCCGTCTTTAGTGAGCAGAGCCCCAGAGAGGCTGAGGAGGGTTTATTCAAAGAGCTGCACAGAATACAATGCTGCTGCGAGTCCATCTAACTTCCATTCTTCTGTGCGTGTGTGTGTGTGTGTGTCTGAATGCAATAGAGCTCTGTGATATTCAAGGTCCTAAAGAATTTGTCTTCTGCTGCGGTATGAAATGAGATTTTCAGTAAGCTTGATGTTGGTAGCGCTGACACTGGAGACTCCTTCCATTAATGTAAAAAAAGAAAGAAAAGATTCCTTCCAAAAGAGCTGTTGCTGTAGAAACGTTAACGCGCATGTATAGAAACAATTACGTGCAAGTCCCTGTAAATGAGCAGTTGCTATAGAAACGGTGCTCAAGAGCGCTTAAGTATAAACCTGTGATGTGCAGCTGCACTACTGTCAGAGCTGCTGTTCTAGAAAATTAATCAACACCTTCTGACCAATCACAATTCAGAATTCAACGCTGTAGTGTGTGTGTGTGTGTGTGTGTGTGTGTGTGTGTTTCTTTGAATCCTGAATTGTGGGTGTCCATGTGTGAAGTCTTTCAGAATATTTCAGTTTTTTGGTTTTTTTTGCCGCATTCACCTGTCAAACAGAGAGAGAGAGTGTATGAGTGTGTGTGTGTGTGTGTGTGTGTGTGTGCGTGCGTGCGTGCACGCAAGTGTAAAGTGTTTCCGCTTCAGTCTGCATGCCCGAGTGTGTTTTTCTGCGTGTCAAGAATAAGCCGGAGACTGTGAGCAGGGGAGGAGCCCAACGTCCATTTTTAAACCCACCGGTTTCTGCAGTGTTGCGGATGATTATTCCTTATGGGGCGTGTTTCAAATCACATCCTGTTCACTATATAGTGCTCTATTTTAGGAGTCACGGTTTAATCTGAAAGCAATCCCATAATGCACTGCAATAGATAGATAGATAGATAGATAGATAGATAGATAGATAGATAGATAGATAGATAGATAGATAGATAGATAGATAGATAGATAGATAGATAGATAGATAGATAGATAGATAGATAGATAAAATGGCCTTTATGTGGCCTACATGGTAAATAAGCTGTTGACCCGGACACTGCTGCAAAGGACTGATGGATTACGATGGTGGTTAAGTTGCCTACATAGTGAATAGGATGTGGTTTGAGACACTGCCACTGTGGATTGATGATGGTGAGATTGTGAGCGTTGAGATTTAAGACATGGTGTGATTTGGAACACGTCCACTGGGGACTGATGTTGATGTGATTTGGGACGCGTCCACAGTGGACTGATGTTGGTGATGGTGTGATTTGGGACACATCCATAGAGATGGTGGAATGTTGTATTGCAGTGTTGGTAAGGCTGCCTGTTTAGGGAATGCTATGTGGTTCGGGACACTTCCACAGATTATGAGATTTTGGACTGCAAGGTTTGTTATATTGCCTATGTAGTGAATAGAACTAAATTTGGGACACATCCACAGTGGACTAATTTTGGTGTGTTTAGGGAGATGTCTACAGAGGACTGGTTTTGCTGTGATTCGGGACACCTGCAGTGGACTGATGGTGAGATGTTGAAAGGTGATGTGTTTTTGTTGCCTATAAAGTGGACAGAGCGTGGATTGGGACACACCCCCAGTGATCGCCAGACACTGACTGGATGCAGTTTAAAGTGATGAGGATGGGGTGATTTGGGACACGTCCACGGTGAACTGAGACTTTGGTGATGTTGTCTATGTAACAGTGATGAACAGACCCTACATTAGTGTGCTGCTTTTTGTTCATGTATGTTTGAGTGACATTTCGACCAAGACGCCTAGTTGTGCAGCTACGTGTCCTCCTTCCTGTCCTCTGATTGGCCCAGAGTTGTCCGCAGGCGGTGATGGGGAAATCTAGGGCAGCTCTCACTTTCAGGGATGAAAGTGGGGGAAGAGAGAAAAGTGTCGTTCCAGCAGTTTCTCTGAGGGCTCGTTGTTCACAGTCGTTTGAGCTTTGGCTGAAGATTAATGAACGGTGCAGGCGATGTCAGAATCAAGCTCCTGGGCCGGGCTATAGGTGAAGGAAGATCTCTGATGAACATTTTAACTAGATAAGTGTTTTAAATTCTTTAGTGACTTCCAGCCAGGGGCAGGGCCAGAACTTTTACAATGGGGTGGCCAGGTTAGAGCCAATGATTCTGTTGGGGTGGCAATCTAGGGCGGGGTCAATTACTAACCCACATCCATAGCAAGTGAAATAATGGTGCCTATTATCTGTGTATGGCCTGAGTAGGATAAAATTAGGCTACATCTTATGAAGCATGCAAGCGTTATGAATTAATACTATTAGCTCACGGTAGCTAATAACAAACTGAAGAAATACTGAATATTGTTACAGTAAAAAAGTTTTGTTTGTTTGTTCTCGGTGGTCAGTGGGGATGAGTAATAGTTCACGTTTGTGTTAGCTTGCTAAACTCACTTGTTCCAGTGGGATGTTACGTTCATTGCTTCTTAACGATGAAATGAACAGATTTCCGAGATACGTTGTAGTGGGCATTTTGATGTTATTTAAACTAGCCAATCACAGCAAGAGCTGATGAGTCATTCAGTTTTGTATCATATAATGTTGGTAACCATGATACTGATACTGCTAATACTACCGCTATTACCACTACTACTACTACTACTACTACTACTACCAATTACTACTAGTCTACTACTACATTAACTCACCACCCATTACCTATTACTACTACTCTACTTACTACTCACTATCACACCTCCCCTCTTAACCACCCCACCACCACCACAACCACCCTACACACACACCAACACACCCACACAAACAACCCCCCACACAACACCCAACAACCCAAACACACACACACAACACACACAACAACACAACACACACACACACCACACCACACCACACACACACACACACACCCACACCCACACACCAACCACCAACACACACACACACACACCACACCACACCACACCCCACACCCACCACCACCACCACACCACACCCACCACACCAAACCACTCCACCACCCACACCACCCCACCCCCACACCACACACCACCCACCACCCAAAACCACACAAAACACACCACACCACAAACACCACACCCCCCACCCAACAAACCACACACCACACACAAACCACCACACACCACCACAACAACCAACCACACACCCAACAACACACCAACAAAAACCAAACATCACCACCCACCACCACCACCACCACAACCAACCACCACACCACCACCACCACCATCACCACCACCACACACCACACCACACCACCACACCACCCACCCACAAACCACACCCACCACCACACCACCACCACCACCCACCACACCACACACCACACTACCACCAACCACCCCCAACCACACCACACCACCACCACCCCCACACCCCCACCACACCACCACCACCACCACACCACCACCAACCACCCCACCACACCACCACCCACCACACCACCACCCCATCACCACCACCACACATCACACCAAACACCACCACCACACACACCCCCACCACCACCCACACAAAACCAACACCACATACCACCACACCACAACTACCACCAACCCCTCACACCACCCACACACCACACACTCCACTACCACCACATACCACACACTACCAACACCACATCACCCATCCACCACACCACCTACCCACCCCACTCCCACACCACCACCACCACCATCACTACCACCACACCAAACCACCATACCACCACCACCACCCCACCACCACCACCCCACACCACAACACCACCCCACTACCACACCACACCACCACCACCACCACCACAATCACTCACCACCCACACACACCACTCCACCAACCCCACTCCACCACCACTACCACACCACCACACCACCACCACCACCAAACACCACACCACCTCACCACCACCACCACTCCACCACCACCAACTACTCCACCACCACCACCCAACCAACATCACCAAACCACCACTACTACCACCAACCAACTCAACTAATTACCACCACCACCACACCACAACCAACCACCACCACACCACCACTCCACACCACTACCACCCACTACACCACCCACCACCACCACCACTACACTACCACCACTACTCACCACCACTACTACCACTACACCAACCACCACCACCATCCCATCACCACCACTACCACTACCACCAACTACCACCACCACCACCACCACCACCACCACTACTACACCGCTACACCAACCACCTCACCACCACCACCACCACACTACCACACACAACCACCACCACCCCACTACCACCACCACACCACCACCACCACCGCCACACCACCACCACCCACACCACCACCACACCACCACCACCACCCACACCACCAACCATTACCACACCACCACACCAACCATCACTACCACCACCACCCTAACACCACCAACCCAACTACACCACCACCACCAACACTAACTACCACCACCCACCACCACTACCCACTACACCACCACCAACCACACTACCACCACCACTACTCACTACTACCAAACTACTACACCACTAAACACCACCATCACCATCAACCACCATTACCACTACTACCATTACTACCACCACCACCCCATCACCACCACTACTCACTACTACCACTACTAACACCATAACTACCACTACACTACTACCACTACTACCACCACATTACTACTACCACCACGACACCACCACACCACAACACTATTACCACCACTAATACACTACCACCACCACCACCCACCCACCACCACCACTACCCCCACCACCAACCACCACTACCACTCCATTACCACCACCACCACCCTACACCACCACCACTCACCACACCACCATCACTACCACCACCACCCATACACCACCACCACCACCACCACCACCATTACCACACCACCACCACCACCACTAGTACCCACCAGCACCACCACCACACCACCACCACCACCACTACCACCATTACCACCACCACCAATCACTACATCACCACCACCACCACTACCACCACCACCACCACCACCACCACCACCACTCACTACCACCACTACCACCACCACACCAACCATCACCACCACCACCACCACTCCCCACCACCACCACCACTACCACTACCACCATTCCACCACCACCCGCTCACCACCCACCACCACCACTCCCACCACCACCACCATTACCACCACCCACCACGCCACACCACCACCACCACCACCACCACCGCCACCACCATCATCACCCACCACCAACGCCCACCACCACCACCACCACCACCACCACCGCCACACCACCACCACTCCCTTCCACCACCACCACCACCAACACACCACCACCACCACCACCACAACCACCAACTATCACTCACCACACCACCACCACCACCACACCACTACACCACCAAACATCACCACCCACCACCACCACCACCACCCACCACTACCACCACCACAACATACCACCAACCAAACCACCAACCACTACTACCACCACTACTACTATTACCACTACTACTACTACCACCACTACTACTACTACTACCACCACTACTACTATTACCACTACTACTACTACCACCACTACTACTACTACTACCACCACTACTACTATTACCACTACTACTACTACCACCACTACTACTTCTACTACCACTACTACTACTATTACCACTACTACTACTACCACCACTACTTCTACTAACACTACTACTACTAAAAATAATAGTAATAATAATAATAATGTCTTACTGGGGTGACACTGGCCACCCCTTAGCTACGCCCATGCTTGCAGCACTTCTATAAAGTTTATTATACGGCCCAAGGTCTGTATAGTCAAGGTCACTGTAGACCTGTAAAGCAGGAATTAAAGTTAAACTCCATCCTGAAATACATTAACTAGGTTTATACTGAAATATTCTGGTGTTAATTTGTTGGTTAGTCTTGTACTATCATTATCCCTGTGAGAGGTTGTGCATCACTCTGATGTCACACGGGGACATTGTTATTCATATTAAGGGGACAAGCACCAAAGCTACCTAGGCACACTGTTGTTATTCTACCTTCTTCTTCTGGCTAGGGTATCTATAGCAGCCCATAGACTGGAAAAAAAATTGTGAAATTTGGCACACTGATTGGAAAGGGTCCAAGGAACATTCAGACCAAATTTGGGCCAAGTGCTGCCAATGATGTAGCGCCACCATCTGGCCAAATTTGAGCCTAACTTGGAAGTACGTTTATGGTCATTACTTTGAAACCTTGTGTCCAAAATACTCTCTGGATGCATCTCTGGACTCCCTGGGCAAGAGACGAGTTCAATGTACCCTATGACATCAATTTTCCACCATCTTGAAGTTTGTCTAAAACAGTTTTTTTTGCCTCTCCTCCTACACATTTTGTCAAATCATCACCAAATTTGGCACACAACATCTTCAGAGTAAGCCTCACAAAAGTCATCAAAGGCATTTTGAGTACTCCAAATGGTTCGCCCGTAATGGGCCAACAAATTCGACCAGATTTTGCTCCTCGAAGCAAAGCATCTTTTCTCACTCATCATTTTTCAGCGATGTCCTATCAGTGAGAAACCCAGAGTTGAAATAGTCAAGACGTCGCATCAAACACTGGACTCAAAGTCCCAGAATGCAATGGACGACGCTGAGTTACGGCTACTTAGTGATGTAAGACATGACTAGTGTGATGGTGTTGATGGTGGTATTGGCATGAGCATTGTTTGAGCAGAGTGAGGTGAGAGACCTGGACAGGTTCAAGGATTAAACTGCTGCTGCATCGCTCTCTTTAGATCGAGCTGAAGCTAGGCTGACTGGCATTGTGGGTAATGCAGTAAACATTACATTGACCAAAGAAATTTAAACTTGTTTTGATTCTTTTCAAAGCAGCATCTCCTGTGTAAACCGGAGATGAAATGTTTTAAAACAAAGACTTTTGATTTGCTAGGTTCCCATTGCGTTCGATTACTCCAGCTCCTCCCTCTGAACTCGACAGCTGACGGAAGGTCGTTCGTTCATTTTGCATCGAGACTGTACATCGATGTACGTTGATACAATCGATAAGTGTGAATGGAGCCGAAATCACTCCGGCTGCAGGGTTTGTGCTGCCGAATGTGTTGTTCTCTCCTACACACACACACTCCTCCTCCTTTTGTCTTCATGTAACACGGCCAGTGCAGACTTCTGAGAAGACTTCTGTGGTTCATGTAAGCTGATTGTTTGCCTCACAGCCTCATTAGGTTGATCCAGACCGGCCTTTCCTGATACAGGAATCTCACTAGCCAATGAGAGTAAATCTGCCGTTAAGCCCCGCCCACACGTGAGGTTTGTGCCAGAATGACGAATGTAAACGAAAAACTCTGGCAGCACGTTCATAAACCACGATTAGCGAAGTTTAGAAAACTGTCAACAAAGAACTGTGTCACGTTTTCATCATTTTCTATCTGTTCATTTCTCGAAAGATTATGCTCAGTACTTTTCGCACAAATTTAATTCCATACCCACGTAGCTCCATAGAGTTATTATTGCTCCTAGTGGTCAAAAATGGAAACCGCAACCAACTAACAGAGGGGAAGTAATCCCTGTGCTCAGGGGAGGAGAATCACACAAGAACATTAATCCCAGGGTTGCATTTCTTTCTTTTTACACCGAATTGGTAGAGATTAAAAATACACCACAGCACATGTTTTAAATGTATTAAATGTCAAACAAGGGGACGGTGTAAATGAATACAGCGTGTCCATGATGTACAGAAACATTTCTATTGTTAAAGATACTGCACAGATATATAGGACAGGGAAAGAGGGATTAAGGAGAAGATAATGTCCGTACATTGGAAATGCGTGTGCACTAGGGTGACCTCGATTCCCACACAAAGCCTGGGGGGGGATAGGAGGAGGAGGGTGGGGGACGAAGAAGAAAAATATCACCCTTTTCTGAATTATAATAAAAAAAAAATATTTGTTTAAAATGTTGATTCTGCTGCAACATGGCAACCCTGTCGAATGAAATTAACTCTGCAAACAAAAATCTGACATTTTCTGAAATCTTTCCTTAACATAGAACCCTATAAATAAACAGTAAACATGTACGAACGCGTACATTCACGGATCACGTCACGGATTGTGACGTGTAATCCCGTTAACGCGTTTAAAAAAAAAAATAAACGTCTACGTAATTGTGGATTCAGAGCGAACGCTTTTGTCTCTGTCTCTTTTCCTCTAGTTAGTGGCGGAAATGGTGTGTTTTGTTTTTTTTTCTCCCCATGAACACTGTGTAAACTTTACCAGGACTCGTTTCCAGCATGCGAATGAGGCCTCGGCTCAAAGTTCATGTCATCACACTTGCATTTATTTATTTATTTGTTTGTTCGTTTGTTTATTTGTTTGGCACGAAACTGCATCATTTATCATTTACCTCCAATATTATCGCCATCGGTCGTTTTAGTTTTCTCTGTCCACGCTGACGGAGACGGCTGTGTGTTTAACCACAGAGTTAGAGTGTGTTTGACAGATTTGAAATTGAACATTAAGCAAGAGAGAGAGAGTGAGAGAGAGAGTGTGTGTGTGTGTGTGTGTGTGTGTGTGTGTGTGTGCACTAATAAAACCACACAGCAGATTTATTGAATATTGTGTGTTAGGAAGCTGTGTGTGGCTGGAGGTTGTGGGCTGGAGGTACACACAAGGGGAATGTGTGTGTGTGTGTGTGTGTGTGTTTGCTGAGTGTTAATGACAGAG
The DNA here is from genome assembly GCA_012411365.1 of Ameiurus melas. Lineage (NCBI taxonomy): Eukaryota > Metazoa > Chordata > Actinopteri > Siluriformes > Ictaluridae > Ameiurus > Ameiurus melas. The sequence continues at coordinate 42,100,220 of CM022753.1, read as the reverse complement.
AATGAGATCAGCTGTTCCCCGCAGCTCTTTGCGTCATCATGGCGATCTGTACACGTGCCCGAGGCGACTCGTCAAACACCGATTGTTCTAAACACACACACACACACACACACACACACACACACACACACAAACCTGAGTTCACGCACGTTCTCCTTGTCCTCGGTTCCTCGAGCCTCAGTCATGCACGCACTCAGATCCGTAAGGAAAAACTAAATAAAACCGAGGCATTTGATTTCATTTACGCTCTATTAGCCTCGTTAATTCTCCATCGCGAGCAGAAGGAAAGAAAAAAATAAAAAACCCGGAGAGAGAGAACGTTTCCCAGATACGATTGGTCGTGTTTCTACAGTGTGTGTACACGCTCTTACAATAACGCAGGGTTTTTTTCAAGGGTTCTTAGATGTTCTAAAGGGGAACAGTCTGTCGGAGAGCTCTTCGTAGAACATTTAAGGGTTTCCTCAAAGGGACGTGTAGAAAACGATGCATACCAGTTCTTCTAAGAGTTCGGTTTTGATTTAAAAATAGAAATATCCAACAGTACACTCTGAGAAAGAAAAAAAAAAAAGGTTCCTCAAAGGTTCCTCACGAATTGGGTTGCTATACGGTTGGGGCACTTTTATTTTTAAAAGTATAACCCTTAACTGGAATGTTCTTATTCCACCGACAAGAACACTTGGGGGCGGGGGTTGGGGAAGGGTTCCTCCGGGGTTCTTTGTATTCATACAGAAGTTCTTCATGTAATCTTGGAAGCTTTTTTCATAAGTAGAATCTTCAAGTTTTCCCCAAAGAGCAGAAAAGAAAAGAACTCTTCTTTAGAGTGCTAGATGAAAGATTTCTTAGTTATGGGTTCTCCAAGGGTTCTTTTCCTACCTGATATGGAATCTCTCCGTTATAGGGTTCTACATAGAATGTTTATTTAAGGGTTCTCCTTATGGGAAACAAAACAAAGAATCTTGAGAAGTGTAAAATTGTGTAAAAGAAATCCTAATCTTACTTATAAGGGTTCCTTACATAGAACATTTGAGCGTTCCCTCGGAAGGACAAGACAACGAACCTTTAAATGTGACTCTAACTTGAGCCTCGCTGATGATGAGTAAGAGAGACGTGATGATTAGGAAAACTTAGCATGATGATGAGTAAGAGTGACGTGACGATGTAGAAGCGTGACGTGACGACCAGGAAAAGTGACGTGACGACACGCTCCTCTGTGTGCGTCCTCCATATTTAACGGATGAAGGGTAAAGAAAAAAGGGCAACGGACAACAACTTGCACGTCCTCACAACTTCATCTTTCAGTGCTAAGGCTGAGAACTGAGTAACAAAAAAGACAAGTTGACATCCCCTACACTGAATTATGAATCATTCTCGTCCCTCCCATCAGCACGCACGCGGCCGCTGATGTTCCGGAGAACGCGTGCCGGGATGTCGCTCTGAATATCTGTCTCCTCTCTCAGACAGCCGGCGGTGATGCGGACTCGAGTCACGGCTCAGAAAAACGACCGCTTATCTGCTCCATCTCCGCCGAAACCGGACGCTCTCCGGAGTGCAGGAGGACACGAGATGTCTCGCTGTTGTCCACGTGACCGACCGTCGAGGTCTGAACACTACGGACAAAAGAGTCAGGCGAAGTTCACGAACCCGCTGTGATCCTTCGCGCCCTTTTCATTTCGGAGTGTTCTAAGTCTAGGCTTTCATTCATTACAACTCAGTTCTGTCTAGACGGTTCACATCCATAACCGCGACTGAGCCCCGATTGACTTACCGCGCCGAAATGAGTATTTAATATCCTTAAACACGATTAATCCGTACGCGAGTTATCCTTTGAGCGACGCCGCAAATGTTCCGTTCAGTTTCCATCGAACCCCGCCGTGGAAGACCTCCGAACAGTCCGGCCTCTCGCACGGTCACGGAGCGAGGGCGATTAATCGAGCGGGATCCGCGTTATGACCCAGTTACATCGCAGACGAACGGCAAATTCATTCGCTGGCTATTATCTCGGCGCGTGTAAAAGCCGCACGAACGCAGCGAGCGTTAAAAAGGCCAAGCGTGAAGTAGCAGTAAAGATTTGTCAATATGAAATTAAGTTTAACTGGAACGATCGATTTTACGCTAAACTTCTCCTCCACCGGCGATTCCGGAGCTCCTCGTTTCCCTGCTGATGATTTACTCCTGCTGTCTGAGACTTCATCGTTTCTCATATTCATCTCTGTCTTTTTGTTATTTATTTATTTTTTTTTATTTCTCTGCCGGTGTTGTGTTCCAAGCCTCTGGAGGGAAACACAGCAGCATAAACACACACACACACGCGCACGCACACACACGCCCACACACACACAAACTGAGACCGCATTTGAGCTGATATTATTTTAAACCAGACGTGCTCTCTGACTTGTGAACTCTCCTTAAAGCTAAACCTCACTTCACTTTTTTTTTTCCAGTTTTGACTGATTTTTTAGAAAGAGTGACACGATGTTGAGGAAATGTGACATGATGACGAGTAAGAGTGACATGATGACCAGAAAATGTGACATGATAACGAGTAAAAGTGAAACGATAAAACGTGACAATTAGAAAACGTAAAAGTAAAAGTGAAATGAGAAAACGTGACGATGAGAAAACGTGACGATGGTGAATAAGAGTGACATGATGATGAGAAAACGTGACGATGGCGAGTAAGGGTGACATGATGACGAGGAAACATGACGATGATGACGAGTAAGAGTGACATGATGACGAGTAAGAGTGACATGATGACGAGAAAACGTGACGATGGCGAGTAAGAGTGATGATGAGATGAGAAAAGACGTATTGCTGTGAATAAGAGTGACATGATGATGAGAAAACGTAACGATGGTGAATAAGAGTGACATGATGATGAGAAAACGTGACGATGGTGAATAAGAGTGACATGATGATGAGAAAACATGACGATGGTGAATAAGAGTGACATGATGATGAGAAAACGTGACAATGGTGAGTAAGAGTCACATGATGACTAGAAAACGTGACATGATGACGAGAAAACGTGACGATGGTGAGTAAGGGTGACATGATGACGAGAAAACGTGACGGTGGTGAATAAGAGTGACATGATGACCAGAAAATGTGACATGATGACGAGAAAACGTGACGATGGTGAGTAAGAATGACATGATGACAAGTAAGAGGCACATGATGACGAGAAAACATGACGATGGTAAGAGTGACATGATGACAAGAAAACGTGACGATGGTGAGTAAGAGTGACATGATGACAAGAACACATGACGATGGTGAGTAAGAGTGACTTGATGACGAGAAACGTGACATGATGACGAGAAAAAGTGACGATGGTGAGTAAGAGTGACATGATGACAAGAAAACGTGACGATGGTGAGTAAGAGTGACATGATGATGAGAAAACGTGACGATGGTGAGTAAGAGTGACATGATGATGAGAAAACGTGACGATGGTGAGTAAGAGTGACATGATGACGAGAAAACGTGACGATGGTGAGTAAGAGTGACATGATGACGAGAAAACGTGACATGATGATGAGAAAACGTGACGATGGTGAGTAAGAGTGACATGATGACAAGAAAACGTGACGATGGTGAGTAAGAGTGACCTGATGATAAGAAAACGTGACGATGGTGAGTAAGAGTGACATGATGACGAGAAAACGTGACGATGGTGAGTAAGAGTGACATGATGATAAGAAAACGTGACGATGGTGAGTAAGAGTGACATGATGATAAGAAAACGTGACATGATGATGAGAAAGAGTGACATGATGACGAGAAAGAGTGACATGATGACGAGAAAGAGTGACATGATGACGAGAAAACGTGACGATGGCGAGTAAGGGTGACATGATGACGAGGAAACATGACGATGATGACGAGTAAGAGTGATGTGATGATGAGAAAACGTGCGATGGTGAATAAGAGTGACATGATGACGAGAAAACGTGATGATGGTGAATAAGAGTGACATGATAACCAGAAAATGTGATATGATGACGAGAAAACGTGACGATGGTGAGTAAGAATGACATGATGACAAGTAAGAGGCACATGATGACGAGAAAACGTGACGATGGTAAGAGTGACATGATGACGAGAAAACGTGACATGATGACGAGAAAGAGTGACATGATGACGAAAGAGTGACATGATGACGAGAAAATATGACATGATGATGAGTAAGAGAGACATGATGACAAGGAAACGTGACGATGATGATGAGTAAGAGTGACATGACGAGGAAATATGACATGATGGTGAGTAAGAGTGACGTGATGACGAGAAAACGTGACGATGACGAGTAAGAGTGACGTGATGATGAGAAAACCTGACATGATGACTAGAAAACGTAACATGATGATGAGACAATGTGACGATGGTGAGTAAGAGTGACATGATGACGAGAAAACGTGACGATGGTGAATAAGAGTGACATGATGATGAGAAAACGTGACGATGGTGAATAAGAGTGACATGATGACCAGAAAATGTG
>CM022753.1:42073219-42090719 GCA_012411365.1 Ameiurus melas | reverse complement strand
TTTAGAAGCATTTGATGTCAGAACCCTTGTGTGTGTGTGTGTGTGTGTGTGTGTGTGTGTGTGTGTGTGTGGTGTTATACAGCACTGAGTGGATTTCAGGCTGTGTTAATGCTGTTGTTGCTGCATTTTCCGAATTATTATTAAAGACACATTACAGGAGACTTCAGCACGCATTCGTATAAACGTTGCCATGGTGATGTACACACCGTGGCGTGCGTCCCGGAAAGGAATCTTTATCCCACCGCGCGGCTGAATTCGTCGATTCGAATTGGACACGATGTGCGGATTCGTTCGATATAACGGTAGTTCGTTTGTAGTAACGTAGACGACGCGCTCGTTCCGATGCATCGTCGTTTCTATAGTGACAGCGCACGCTACGCTTCTTTGCGGTTTCTCGGTAATAATTAGAGATAGAGATGCACCGATACTACATTTCTCAGTCGATTCCGATAGTTCTGCCTTTTAAATGAGTAATAACGAAATCTGCCATTCTGAAGGAAATGTAAATAAAAACTTTATTCTGTCACATTACTCACATTAACATTACCACAGCAACGGCATTCTGAAGATTAAAGTAAGATTGTTAACTTATTAACCTCCATCACTGAACATCAAACTGTTAATATATAATATCAACTTTTTTTTATATGTTAACATTAACTGGATATGAAATACACTACTCTACAAATATATGGTAGTTTTCCGTGCTATATGTACTTTTCGTCACAATTTCCCCTCCAGCTTCTGTTACAGTTTATGTCCTGTCTCCGCCCCTGAACTGTCATTGGTTGTTTCCCGTACATGCGTCATCATTGTTTTCAGCTGTCTTGTGTTTCACCCCTGATTACGCTCGTCATTTAAACCCCTCGTGTCTCTTTGCGTAGTATTGAGTGTATTAACCAAGCGTTTGTACCCGTTTCCTCGTTTTTGTTTTATGTTCACTGTTCTTGCTTCGTCCACGTTGACGATCCTTGCCTTGCCTAGTTCAGGCCTGTTTACAGATCACCTGACCTTAACCACGCGATTGTCTCACGATTTGCATTTGTCTGCCTGCCTCTCTCTCTATTAAATGCTCGTATCTGCACTTGCATCCGTCCTGACCGTCACAACGTTTAATACGTGACACCTTTGTTGTCGTCTCATCTTCATTTAAATCTTTCAACGGTGTCCTGGTGCTTTAATTCAGCAGAAGAAGCTGGAGCAGTGAGTGGGGGGGGGATTAGACTCGACGCCGAAATTCCCGCTTCGCTGCCGCAGTGTCCGCTGTAAAAGCACTCCGTCGTTAACATGCAGTGCAGAGCTTACGAACCGCAGGTTTGTCGTCATTCCACACAAGAAACATCTTTACACACAGCATGAAATCCACGTGTTCTCCCGCCCTTTTTTGATTGACAGGATGTAATCGGCCTTAAAAAAGATTGCCTTTATCGGCGGATACGTCGGTGCGTCTCTAATAATAGTCATACTTAAAAATAGCCAAAAAAGTTGTTTTGAAGTGCATACATAACTGATTTGTATTTGTGACATTATTTTAGCCATTAGATACGCTAACTGCTGCGCTAGCGCACCGAGCGCCCTGAGCACTTCCTGTAGAAATCTGTAAAAAAAAAATAATAATAATAATAATTTTTTTTAAAGAACAATAGAATGAAGGAAACACGAAATACAGATGTCTGTAATTGTGTGTGTGTGTGTGTGTTAGTTTGACACCGCAGTTGTGGACATGCTGCCTGCAGTGTGTTTAGTTTGACCCTTGTGTCTGACTCCTGCCTGCTCTGTGTGAGTGCATGTGTGAGAGTGCGTGTGTGAGAGTGCGTGTGTGAGAGTGTGTGTGTATGTGTGTGTGTCCCTGTTCTAATGTTTCGCCTGCAGTGAACATGTTAGCCAAAGGGACAGCATTTGTATTCCACCAAACAATTACAGGCTGACCCGTGTGTGTGTGTGTGTGTGTGTGCGTGAATGTGCATGTGCATGCGCGCCTGCCCATGTGTATGTGTTTCATAACGCTGATGTGACACACACTTCTAATATGTGCTTTGCTCGCACTGAATAGATGAGATTATGCAAAATGCTTAACAGTTCCCCGTCACCTCTTTACACACACACACACACACACATTTCTCAAGCCCAGGTTGAACCTGTTGTTCGTACACCATGTTTGGATACACAGCGTTTGCAGGATAAGCAACCAGCTGCGGTTTTCACAGTCACACACACTTTTGCAGGTGCTGTTGCACTTGCAGGGACCAGAGTTCCTCCTAAACACTTCAAGGTGAGAAGCTGATCTGTGAAGTCCTTGAGCTCACACACATTTACCGACACTGTTTAATTGTGTTTCAGAGTAAAGGTAAAAATAAATATGCGTTCTCTCACAGTTACTTACTGCAGAATAATGCTTTTCCAACTTACATCGACCCTGCTAGCCGAAGTAAAAGCCCTCTCAAACAGCCGAACTCATGAAGACTGGATTCAGGTGAAGCAGGTTTATTAGCAGTCAAGCCAGACTTTGCACTATAATTTTTGACAGCTATACTGAAGGGTTTATTATCTTTTCTAGCAGTTACTTCCAAATCTACTTTTGATCTATTTCTACCTCCGATGAGTGACATATTTTTCTCATTTTTCTAACTTAGACATTTGGTCAAACATCAACCCTGGACCCTCCGAGGTGAACCTTGGACCCTCCAAAGCGAACCCTGGGCCCTCCAAGATGAACCCTGGACCCTCCAAAGCGAACCCTGGGCCCTCCAAGATGAACCCTGGACACTCCAAAGCGAACCCTGGGCCCTCCAAGATGAACCCTGGACCCTCCAAAGCGAACCCTGGGCCCTCCAAGATGAACCCTGGACCCTCCAAAGCAAACCCTGGGCCCTCCAACGCGAACCTAGACCCTCCAAAGTGAACCGTGGGCCCTCCAAGATGAACCCTGGACCCTCCAAAGCAAACCCTGGGCCCTCCAACGCGAACCTAGACCCTCCAAAGTGAACCGTGGGCCCTCCAAGATGAACCCTGGACCCTCCAAAGCGAACCCTGGGCCCTCCAAGGCAAATCTTGGTCCCTCCAAGATGAACCCTGGACCCTCCAAAGTGAACCCTGGACCCTCCAAGATGAACCCTGGACCCTCCAAGATTAACCCTGGATCGTCCAAGGTGAACTCTGGGCCCTCCAAGATGAACCCTGGACCCTCCAATGCGAACCCTGGGCCCTCCAAGATGAACCCTGGACCCTCCAAGGCGAACCCTGCGCCCTCCAAGGCAAACCCTGGGCACTCCAAGATGAACCCTGGACCCTCCAAAGTGAACCCTGGACCCTCCAAGGCGAACCCTGGGCCTTCCAAGATGAACCCTGGACCCTCCAAAGTGAACCCTGGACCCTCCAAGGCGAACCCTGGGCCTTCCAAGATGAACCCTGGACCCTCCAAAGTGAACCCTGGACCCTCCAAGGCGAACCCTGGGCCTTCCAAGATGAACCCTGGACCATTTAAATGAACCCTGGACCTCCAAGATGGTGGATATGTTCACACAAACCCATTCTCACGTTTTCTCCAGACGCCCTCAGTCTCAGAGCAAATGTACGCAGCCTTCACTATGGCCTTGGTGTATTAATAAAGAACCATGTGCCCAATATGACATACTGGGAAACTTTATTCTATAAACAGCAAAGTGTGATGCTTTCTTTGTTTGTTAATATTAATGTTCTTTTGGATATGTTCTGTTAATAAACAAGTCCATTCTAACTCCCTCTCTGTGTGTGTTCTTTTCGTCTGTGCCAGGATCCTTATCTTCAACAGTCCATCTGCAGAACTTCCTCATTCTCGTGCTGGTGTGCTCCTACGCAACCACTACATCGTCTAATGTCAAAATCCAGCTGTCTTTAGGTTTAAACATTTCAATTGACTCTTCAATATTAATTATCTATATTTTATTCATTAGTTTATATATACTTTATATCTAATGTTATCCCAAATTTCCTGCAACACATTTTCCACTTTCCCAACAAGGTACCGGTTACGCACCTTTTCACCTCAGAAGTGTTTTGGAATTACAAACATGCTTTTATTTTCAGGTGTTCTGTCACCATGACAACAACAAAGCCACTCCTTACTGTCGCAATGATGATGAAAGTAACAAGACACTTCACATGTCGGTCGTTCAGGGCATGGCCTGCATTCGCAAACGCTGAAGTATTATTTATTTATCATTTAGTTGTTGTTGTTTATGTAGATTTTTTTATTCCTTGTCAAAATTAACAACCAAATGTCCCAAGAAGGTCAAACTTGACATGGGGACCAACAGTGACACTGTGGACACACACACACACACACACACACACAAATAAGCTGAGAGACAGGAAGTTGTAGACATAGCGCACTGGGTGGGTAAGTGATGTGATGGAGGAAGTGGATGCGTTGCCTCCTCCATCTTTTAAAAGGTCAAATCCAACCACTGGCTGCCATCTGAACACTCCATCTTCAATGAGACATCACGCTGTACCTGTCTCTCTCTCTCTCTCTCTCTCTCTCTCTCTCGCTCAGTTCATTTCAAAGTACTTTATTGGCATGATTGTTTACATACAATTTAGCAAAAGCATTAATATAGATAAGAAAAGAAGTAGTTATAATACGCACTTTCTGTCAAAATATCAGAATGATTGATGACCCAGTGTAAGACATCATAAGGTCTAATTTTACTGAAATAAAACCCCAAACATTTAAACCATCGGTGTTATTCGTTGTGGAGACTGACGTGACAATACGTTTGAAGAAATGAAAAATATTTATTAAACGGCTCATAACCAGGGCAGAGACACATTGAGTACATTTCTGTTCCACAGTCTATAAAGATCCCCACCATTAATGTCGGGTAAAGAGCATGATGGCATGGAAACAGTATACAAGAGTACTTGGGGTGATCTAATGCTTAAGAGGTCTACTTCACTTTGGGAACGTCCCAACATGGTCCTCAGAGAGGCGTTATCTAAGGTCCGTATATATAATATAGATCAGATCACCGGTCTGTCTTTACCCACTCCTGATCTGGAGTCAGAATGATGACTGTTTATTCCCTCGTATGGGTTTATGACAGTGAGCAGTCATATACTCTATAATCCAAAGGTATAGAAGCAGGCGAGTTATTTTAATAAAGATACCAAAATATTTGAACAGTTAAGGCGTATTTCCGACAGAACAGAATATTAGACATTTGTTATGAACAAAGATTTGTCTCTGAAATATTCCACTGAAGTGATTTTTTTCCCCCATATTAAATGCATTACACGGGGAAAGATGGTACAGTCTTTACAGATCAGTTCCAAACTCATACTTTATAATCATTTGTGTAGGAACACCTGAATGTTCGAATCTGGTAAATACGGTATATTTAGACACGCAATAAAAGTTCATAAGCAAGTGAGGAAGAAATGGCGTGTACACTACCGCTGCGGATATTAAGTCAAACCGTTTTGTTCAAATTTCAGCCTGATCCTCAGAGTAGCAGAAACTTCTGGAGATTACAGTACGGACACCGTGGGAAGGATTAAGACGACTAGTCCGTTACTGTTGTATAGACATGTCCTTGTGCAGGATCACCGTCACACCAGCACTGCGCCACTGGCCCGATTTCTCCCGCGTCAACCTAAAAGAACAGGCGGACAGTAATATAAGAATACGTTTTATAAAATAAAAGACATGATAACGAAAAACATAATAATATGATTTAATAATGTCTGCTATTCAGCCGTGTTAAGTGTAGGAGCATTATCGGTATTGTAGGTCTAATCTCAGAGTGTTCATGGTGTTTCAGTAGTTCCCTCGTTTGGTTTCCTTTGCTTTCAGATACACTGGATCTGGATTGAAACAATGTTCATCCATGTTGAGATTTATCCACATCTGAATCTCGTGATGAAATTGTGAGGACAGAACCGCTTTTAAATGGAACTATATTGTACTGAGAACAAGGTTTTGTCATAGAAAAAAAGAAAAAAAGAAAAGATCATTCCCATCTGGTATTGTTAGTGCATGTAGAAAAGGACAGAGAACATCCGACACACACACACTAGCACAGTCATCTTCATACGTATTTAAATAGATATGAAAAGAAAAGTAGGTTCTGTGTGCATGAGAAACAGAGAAAGGCCATTTTCTGAAAGGAGTCACTTGGAAACATGGCAAATTGCAATTTCTGTGCAATTTCATGTGGATTGCCGGGTGCCAAGCCTCATGAAATGCGGTGTAAAGTTTCATCATAACACAAATGAGCTCCACCATTGAATCATCCTGCTATAGAGATTAGTCTTAAGCTAATTACGTTCACGTCATATGAAGAAAAAAAAAACGTAACTCCGTACACTAATACGTCGTCAGAGATATAACTCGACTGCCTGCGATATGGAAAATGTGGAAATACGTGCCGTGCAAAACGTCATGAGAATGAACTCGGCCGTCTTATCTGGACCTCTGAGACTCTTCTGGTGGAGTAGATCATTGGCTCGCTGTGTGGTCCGATTCTGTGTTTTGTTGTTCGTAGGTGGAGATTCCACCAGAAATGTCTTGATGTTCATGTGAAAAATCATCATCATTACATCCATCCATCCATCCATTTTCAACCGCAGGCATCATCATTACAAATGCAAGAAATTGTAAGATCATTGAGCATCACCAGCCAGCGTTCCAATCTGCTTCATCGACTGGGTTTTCATACGGATTGTGTCCATCAGTGCAGATATTTACATTTCATTTCAAATATTCCTGTCTGTCTTGCCTCTGCGCACCATATCAGACCCTCTGTATCTGCATGTGAGTGTTTCTTTTTAAACCGAGGCACAATGCCTAGGGAATGGCTCATCGATTTCTTCTGAGGACATCTGCGGAAGGAATAGCCGTAACACGAGCTTCATTTCTTAACTGGGTGTGAACTTAATCATGGATATAATCTAAAGAGGTGACGTGGTGTTATTTTCCTTACTTCGGCACTGTCTGACCTCTGAACTTTGAACACGTTTGACTTTCTTTTCAGCGAGGGTGAGAGTGGAGAGCAAGGCGAAAAGGTGAATCCGTGTTCCTACGTCCATACATTGTGGTAGATGACAAACTCTCCGAGGTTGACGGTACTTCATGAAAAAATAAATGCTTTAATAAATGTGAAAACGAATCAAGACAAATCCAAATAATCAATGAAGTTCCAATGAGCAGTAACGCTACACGTTCTCTTCTTCTAGCTTCTTCAATACTTTGCTTATTAAACACCGTTACGTGCGGACTGTAATAGAGATGGAATAAATATGCACAGATGATGTAAACGGTGGATCTGGCCCGGAGTTATTCAGGAACAAAGAGCAAGCTGAATTTTCTCAAGATGAAGTTCTCCGTGTGTAGTTTGTTATCAGGTTGTCTAGATGTACATCACACACCCGTTGAAAGGGATTTCCTCTCCCGTGCTGGAAACGAGGACGCATACTGTAGAAAGGTCATGTAAAACATAGAGAAATCTCCTTCAGCGCTTTGGGGAATGAAGGCTCCTTTCACGTTGCCTTTTATTCGGATCACAGGCAGCCAGTTATTTTGTTTTGTTAATGAGTTTAGTCTTTCTTTAACCCAAAAGCAAAAATCTAATGCACAGTTAACCTTCATACTAATCATTTCAATTTCTGCAGACAATGCTTGAAAAGAAGACCCATATAGCAGACTTGAAAAGGTAGAAAGGGGTTCTGTGACTTAGCCATTGTGGTGTAAAATTAGTCATAAGGAGCATGGATACAGTCAGGGTTTCTCTCTCTCTCTCTCTCTCTCTCTCTATCGCTCTCTCTATCACTCTCTATCGCTATTAAGGTAGTGCTTAAACAGATACTTAGCAGGCAAATATACACATCGACAGATTTATTTTCACCTATCATCATTCCCTGTTAGGTTATAAAACAGTTTATGTCACTAACCAAAGTAAGTATACAAACTGATGCTATGATAAAAGAACAAAATATTTTCTTAAAGAAATTCCTAAAATCCTCTGGCCAAGTATACGGCTGTGTCATCTATTAAATGGTAAATGGCGCACTTATATAGTGCTTTTATCCAATGCACTTTACACACACCAGTGGTAATAGAGCTGCCATGCAAGGCGATAACTTGCCATCTGGAGAAACTTGGGGTTCAGTGTCTTGCCCAAGGACACTTCAGCATGTGGAGTCACGTGGGCCAGGAATTGAACCGCCAACACTACGATTAGTGGACAACCCGCTCTACCACCTGAGCCACAGCCGCCCCTATTAAATAAATGCCAGTCCTTCACGCTGAAAAAAAAGGATGAAAATATTCTACAGTAGTTTGGCACTGTGACTAAAAAGTTGTTTTTTGTTTGACATCTGAAAGCTAACTACTGTCCCAACTGCCCCAACTACTCTCCCAACTGCCCCAACTACTGTCCCAACTGTCCCTAACTACTGTTCCACATGCCCCTAACTACTGTCCCAACTGCCCCAACTACTGTCCCAACTGCCCCAACTACTGTCCCAACTGTCCCTAACTACTGTTCCACATGCCCCTAACTACTGTCCCAACTGCCCCAACTACTGTCCCAACTGCCCCAACTACTGTCCCACATGCCCCTAACTACTGTCCCACATGCCCCTAACTACTGTCCCAACTGCCCCAACTACTGTCCCAACTGCCCCAACTACTGTACCAACTGCCACAACTACTGTCCCAACTGATCCAACTACTGTCCCACATGCCCCTAACTACTGTCCCAACTGCCCCAACTACTGTCCCAACTGCCCCAACTACTGTACCAACTGCCACAACTACTGTCCCAACTGACCCAACTACTGTCCCACATGCCCCTAACTACTCTCCCAACTGTCCCTAACTACTGTCCCACATGCCCCTAACTACTGTCCCAACTGTCCCTAACTACTGTCCCACATGCCCCTAACTACTGTTCCACATGCCCCTAACTATTGTCCCAACTGTCCCAACTACTGTCCCACATGCCCCTAACTACTGTCCCAACTGCCCCAACTACTGTCCCAACTGCCCCAACTACTGTCCCAACTGACCCAACTACTGTCCCACATGCCCCTAACTACTGTCCCAACTGCCCCAACTACTGTCCCAACTGCCCCTAACTACTGTCCCAACTGTCCCTAACTACTGTTCCACATGCCCCTAACTACTGTCCCAACTGCCCCAACTACTGTCCCAACTGTCCCTAACTACTGTCCCAACTGTCCCTAACTACTGTCCCACATGCCCCTAAGTACTGTACCAACTGCCACAACTACTGTGCCAACTGCCCATAACTACTGTCCCAACTGACCCAACTACTGTCCCAACTGCCCCTAACTAATGTCCCAACTGTCCCTAACTACTGTCCCACATGCCCCTAACTACTGTCCCAACTGTCCCTAACTACTGTCCCACATGCCCCTAACTACTGTCCCAACTGACCCAACTACTGTCCCAACTGACCCAATTACTGTCCCAACTGACCCAACTACTGTCCCAACTGCCCCTAACTACTGTCCCAATTGTCCCTAACTACTGACCCACATGCCCCTAACTACTCTCCCAACTGTCCCTAACTACTGTCCCACATGCCCCTAACTACTGTCCCAACTGTCCCTAACTACTGTCCCACATGCCCCTAACTACTGTTCCACATGCCCCTAACTATTGTCCCAACTGTCCCAACTACTGTCCCACATGCCCCTAACTACTGTCCCAACTGCCCCAACTACTGTCCCAACTGCACCAACTACTGTCCCAACTGACCCAACTACTGTCTCACATGCCCCTAACTACTGTCCCAACTGCCCCAACTACTGTCCCAACTGTCCCTAACTACTGTCCCAACTGTCCCTAACTACTGTTCCACATGCCCCTAACTACTGTCCCAACTGCCCCAACTACTGTCCCAACTGTCCCTAACTACTGTCCCAACTGTCCCTAACTACTGTCCCACATGCCCCTAAGTACTGTACCAACTGCCACAACTACTGTGCCAACTGCCCATAACTACTGTCCCAACTGACCCAACTACTGTCCCAACTGCCCCTAACTACTGTCCCAACTGTCCCTAACTACTGTCCCACATGTCCCTAACTACTGTCCCAACTGTCCCTAACTACTGTCCCACATGCCCCTAACTACTGTCCCAACTGACCCAACTACTGTCCCAACTGACCCAACTACTGTCCCAACTGACCCAACTACTGTCCCAACTGCCCCTAACTACTGTCCCAATTGTCCCTAACTACTGACCCACATGCCCCTAACTACTCTCCCAACTGTCCCTAACTACTGTCCAACATGCCCCTAACTACTGTCCCAACTGACCCAACTACTGTCCCACATGCCCCTAACTACTGTCCCAACTGACTCAACTACTGTCCCAACTGCCGCTAACTACTGTCCCAACTGTCCCTAACTACTGTCCCACATGCCCCTAACTACTGTCCCAACTGTCCCTAACTACTGTCCCACATGCCCCTAACTACTGTCCCAACTGTCCCTAACTACTGTCCCAACTGCCCCAACTACTGTCCCAACTGCCCCTAACTACTGTCCCAACTGACCCAACTACTGTCCCAACTGCCCCTAACTACTGTCCCAACTGCCCCTAACTACTGTCCCACATGCCCCTAACTACTGTCCCAACTGACCCAACTACTGTCCCACATGCCCCTAACTACTGTCCCAACTGACCCAACTACTGTCCCAACTGCCCCTAACTACTGTCCCACATGCCCTTAACTACTGTCCCAACTGACCCAACTACTGTCCCACATGCCCCTAACTACTGTCCCAACTGACCCAACTACTGTCCCAACTGCCCCTAACTACTGTCCCACATGCCCTTAACTACTGTCCCAACTGCCCCTAACTACTGTCCCACATGCCCTTAACTACTGTCCCACATGCCCTTAACTACTGTCCCACATGCCCCTGACTACTGTCCCAACTGACCCAACTACTGTCCCAACTGCCCCTAACTACTGTCCCAACTGACCCTAACTACTGTCCCAACTGACCCAACTACTGTCCCACATGCCCCTAACTACTGTCCCAACTGACCCAACTACTGTCCCAACTGCCCCTAACTACTGTCCCACATGCCCTTAACTACTGTCCCACATGCCCTTAACTACTGTCCCACATGCCCCTAACTACTGTCCCAACTGACCCAACTACTGTCCCACATGCCCCTAACTACTGTCCCAACTGACCCAACTACTGTCCCAACTGCCCCTAACTACTGTCCCAACTGACCCTAACTACTGTCCCACATGCCCCTAACTACTGTCCCAACTGCCCCTAACTACTGTCCCTTATCATGTCTTTTATTTTATATATATATTCTTATATTACTGTCCGCCTGTTCTTTTAGGTTGACGCGGGAGAAATCGGGCCAGTGGCGCAGTGCTGGTGTGACGGTGATCCTGCACAAGGACATGTCTATACAACAGTAACAGACTAGTCGTCTTAATCCTTCCCACGGTGTCCATACTGTAATCTCCAGAAGTTTCTGCTACTCTGAGGATCAGGCTGAAGTTTGAACAAAACGGTTTGACTTAATATCCGCAGCGGTAGTGTACACGCCATTTCTTCCTCACTTGTTTATGAACTTTTATTGCGTGTCTAAATATACCGTATTTACCAGATTCGAACATTCAGGTGTTCCTACACAAATGATTATAAAGTATGAGTTTGGAACTGATCTGTAAAGACTGTACTATCTTTCCCCATGTAATGCATTTAATATGGGGGAAAAAAAATCACTTCAGTGGAATATTTCAGAGACAAATCTTTGTTCATAATAAATGTCTAATATTCTGTTCTGTCGGAAATACGCCTTAACTGTTCAAATATTTTGGTATCTTTATTAAAATAACTCGCCTGCTTCTATACCTTTGGATTATAGAGTATATGACTGCTCACTGTCATAAACCCATACGAGGGAATAAACAGTCATCATTCTGACTCCATATCAGGAGTGGGTAAAGACAGACCGGTGATCTGATCTATATTATATATACGTACCTTAGATAACGCCTCTCTGAGGACCATGTTGGGACGTTCCCAAAGTGAAGTAGACCTCTTAAGCATTAGATCACCCCAAGTACTCTTGTATACTGTTTCCATGCCATCGTGCTCTTTACCCGACATTAATGGTGGGGATCTTTATAGACTGTGGAACAAAAATGTACTCAATGTGTCTCCGCCCTGGTTATGAGCCGTTTAATAAATATTTTTTCATTTCTTCAGACGTATTGTCACGTCAGTCTCCACAACGAATAACACCGATGGTTTAAATGTGTGGGGTTTTATTTCAGTAAAATTAGACCAAAGGTATCATACAGCATCGAGAGACTGAAATTTTCCACACATCATTTTTTTTTTCTCAACAATATAATCAACTAGTGTTTCAATAATTTCATTAATATAATTTCAGTCTGTTCCTTTCTTGACAACTTGATTACATATGAAAAAAAATCAAGCACGTATGCACACTATATATCCACAAGTCTAATACAACATCCACATTTCAGTCGTCATGTCGAGTATTTTCTGATAGACTAGTGACACAAAAACGGAACGGCCGCGTTAATTAATACACATAGGGGTCTTAAAACGCTGACACACACGACTCACCCCTTAATACATTCACATAAGCACATCAACATTTAGCGGGAGGGGACCCCCGGACGAAATGCAAGCCTGGAAGGACATCCCTGGAGAGACAGGTGCCAGGAAGTTCACACGTAGAGGTCAGTAGGGTTACCAGAGGTCATAAATTAGGTGCCCCATACAGATCTGTCAGCCAGGGATACATGGGGTGTCATAAGTCACGAGGGCTCACAAGTCACTCGGACATTTGGTCAGAAGGTGTACGTTCTTACTATTAAAGGAAAATTTAAAAAACCTATTTAAAAAAAAACTATAATAATAATAGAATAAAAGAAAAATGATAATAGGATTAATAATAAAAATAGAATTTAAAAAATAGTAATAATTAAAAAAAAAATACAAAAGTAGATAAAAATATATATACATGAATAAAAAAAAAGAGAAATAAAGTGACAAAATGCAAGGTGCCAGTGTGGGACAAAAGTATAGAGGTTACAATAATTATGTACATTAATGCCTTAAAATAAAATAAAATAAAATACAGTGTGGTAAATAAGTTAATAAACAGTATGTGTGTGTAAGATTGTACAGAGAGATGTGATCAGAGCGCTAGTTTCTGAGCATGTGCTGCTCAGAGATTAAATTTGCTGCAGCAGGTACGTGTCTCCGCCCCCAGTAGCACCTGCATTTGGACTCCACCCCCAGTAGCACCTGCATTCGGATTGTTTCTGATAGGTCAGAAAACTGTGGTGAGACCTTAGAGAATTTGACCAGGTGTTTTTCTCTTGTGTTCCGGAAGGTATTACAGCGAAGTAGAAAGTGTTCCCCTGTCTCACCCTCACCTGTCTTCCACTCAAAGCACACTCTGGAAGCCATGTTGGTTCGTGTCTGCCTTTCTCTATGGCTAGGCCGTGATCACTGAGCCTGGAGTGTGTAAGGATCTGTCTCTGTTCTGTATCTCTGACACTGAAGAGCTATTCTTCCAGCTCGTATTTTATGCTTAGGCCCTGATAATATTGTAGTTCACTTTGGTTTTTACTTTCACTTTCTCAGTGGTCCAGATACGCATTTTTACTAGTTTTTTTTATTATTATTGTATTTATTCTAATTTGATTTAGTTTAGTCGAGGTGGTCTGAAACTGATTGTTAGATGTTGGTGGGTTTGTGAGTTTCAGAGCCAGCTCGCAGAAGGGACTGGTTTTAGGGCTTAAGTGTATTTGAAGTGTATTAGGAGAGCTTGACTTAAAATGAGTCCGGAATTTAAGAGCTCATTTTTGAATATTTAGAAATACGGGATATCTGTGTAGAGGTCTTCTCTCAGAACGTTTGGACAGAATTCTGCATGCAGGGATTCTATGAGGTCTTTCTCCCATCTAGAAAGTCAGCCTGACAGAGCGAAGCCCACACTTCACATACACAAAGAGCTATAGGCATAATAATAATAATAATACTGTCAAAAATTTTGCACCAAATTGTGACGGGGATGTCTACTTAGGTCAATTTCTCTTTAATGGCATGGAAAGCTCTTCTTGCTTTCTCTTTTACTGTGTTCACTGCCAGACCGAAGCCACCTGAAGTGTTGATTTTTAATCCAAGACACTTGTAATGTAGAGTGTGTACTAGGGCAGTGTTTCCCAGAGTGAAGTTGTGCTTGGTTGACTGTAATCTGGCTTTGTTTGTAAAATCATTATTTTAGTTTTCGTCCGATTGACTGTCATGGCACAGTTGTGACAATGGTTTTCCAGCAGGTCCAGCTGCTACTGCTGCTGTAGCCCTTGTGCAGTGGCTGACAGCAGCACCAGGTCGTCTGCATAGAAGAATTTCACCTAAGAATAATCACCTCTCTCTCTCTCTCTCTCTCTCTCTCTCTCTCTCTCTCTCTGTCTCTCTCTCTCTCTCTGTCTCTCTCTCTGTCTCCCTCTATACAATGAAATCCTTTCTTTACATTTATATTAATGTCATTTGGCAGGTGACCTTATCTGGGGTGACTTACAGAAGTGCTTTGAAGCCTCTATCAATAAATATATCCCGATACTGGTTTCCTAGGTCACGGACTCAGAATACCATCAGTCTTAAGTCTTTTGGGAAGAAATTTAGTAAGAAAGTGTCGGTGTTACACATGTAACCCTGCTCCCTGAGAAGGGAACAAGAGGTTGCATTTAGCATAACAGTATGGGAACGTCTTGTGTGCGCGTGACCAGTATCTGAAGCTTGTGTAAAATCATGCCTCTACTTATAGGCCTGCCATCATCAGGTGACGTGGCAATTAAGCACGTCGCATGATATATATATATATATATATATATATATATATAAGTATATATATATATATATATATATATATATATATATATATATATATATGGCATCTGTGAACCACGCCGCCAGCCTCTATTATCTGAAGCGAAGAAGCAATTCATAGGCCTGCCATGGTATGGCAACGTCTTGATCCCTTCTCATTGAACAGGGTTACATGTGTTCCCTTTCAAAGGGAACTATGATGTTGCATTTTGCATAACAGGAGGGGTAAGGGAATACCCACTCCGTCATACCGAGGGTACGGCCTGTTCAAAGAGACCCAAGCCAGATGGTCACTGCAAGACACTTGACCCCGGGGTGGAAGTATTGGTAGCTGGTTTTAGGGGGGGTGAAGGTAAATCATACCAAGTGATGATTGGTAGTGTGGAGTGGGATAGCATTGGAGATGGTGCTCAATGATATTGATTTCTGTAGCTGGAGAAGGGTGACTGAAAACCAGGTCCTGGACATTTCCTACCCTGTGTGTGAGTGGGCAGCTGTTGAGTGTCAAGGAGAAGGAATGCAGGAGAGGGAGAAGGCAAGAGGACTCAAGCTTGTCAGAGGGGAGGTTGAAGTCTCCAAGGACTGCAAGAGGGGTGCTGTCAGTAGGAAAAAGACAGAGGAGCATGTCCAGAAAGTCTCCTAGCGGACGAGGAAGGCGGTAGATTACTATGATGAGAATGTTGATTGGAGAGGAAACTGTAAGGAATTCGGAGGATGAGATGTGGAGATGAAACTGGTAGAGAGGTGTGAAGCAGCATCTCAGAGACAACAGCAGACCTGTACCACCACCCCTGCCAGTTTCTCCTGGAGTGTGAGAGAAAGCATAAGCAGAGGAAAGAGCAGCCGGTGTAGCTGAGTTCTGTGGAGATATCCATGTCTCAGTTAGTTTGACTGAGACTGAAACAGAAGAGGAGGGTAGATGAGGTTTCTGGTATTTAGGTGAGCTTCTGGGTCGGCGAGATGTGACACCAGAGATTTGAGGTTTGAGGCACATGTCGAGTCAGGAATGAAGTTAGTGAATATAGAGCTGAGAGGGAACTGGTAACACTTAACTGAATAAGAAGAGATAAACTCTACTAAACTCGATACTTTATC
This sequence comes from Ameiurus melas, assembly GCA_012411365.1. Taxonomy (NCBI): domain Eukaryota; kingdom Metazoa; phylum Chordata; class Actinopteri; order Siluriformes; family Ictaluridae; genus Ameiurus; species Ameiurus melas. The sequence continues at coordinate 42,074,704 of CM022753.1, read as the reverse complement.
AAAATTGATGCCGCTAACGGATAACCTCCAGTGTACTTTAGAAAGCCCTGCACACAATTCGCAGCTTACGGGAGACTGAAATTACTCTTGATTAACCACCTGAGAGAACTAATTAGCATAAACGATCAAACAGTGCCAAGCAACATTACAGAATCAACAATACAATACAATACAATACAATACAATACAGCAATTCTAGTGGCAAGAATCTAGATCCAACTTTCTTTCTTTCTTTCTTAAATTCTCTTTTCATCATTTTCCTTTCTTTTTCCTCCTCCTATTCTTTTCTTTTCCCTTCTTTTTCACCTTCTATCCCTTTCTTAGCTTGAACTCATTCTCATTTCCTACCTTTCCCTGATTTTCTTTTTCCTTTTCCATTCTTTTTTTGTTGGTATTTTCCTGGCTCTCCTCCCTTTTCTTATCTTTCCTTGATATTGTTCTTCATTCCTTTCTGCTTTCTTTCTTTCTCTTCTTTCCTTTCTTTCCAGTTACTTTCTTTCCCTTGCCTTCCCTGTCTTTCTGTTGGCATCTGTTTCCTCTCAACTCTTTTATTTCTGCCATGCTTTTGTTTCTTCTCTTTTTTCCTTTTCATTTCGTGTCCGTTTTTCCTTTCCTTTCTCTCTGTCTCTCTTTTCTTTCTTTCACTTACTTTTCCACTTCCTCTTCTTTCTCTCCTTTCCCTTTCTTTCTTTTCACCTCCAACCCTGTCCTTTCATTTCCTCTTCTCTCTTTTGTCTTCCTTTCATTCAGTCGCTATTTTTGTCTTCTTACTCTGTTCCTTCATTTTCTTTCATCCTGTCATCCTGTTTTCTCTGTTTATTCTTTCCTCACTTTTCCTCTTCGCTCCTTTCACTCATCTCTTCCTTTCTTTATTCCTCCTTTCTCTTCCTCCTTCACTCCTGTCCTCTGTAGTAATAAAGTTCTAAAGTATAACCTCCGAGACTATAGATCATCCATCCCTTAACTACACCTTCAATCATTTTCCTTTCTCTCAATCTCTCTCTCTCTCTCTCGCTCTCTCTCTGTCTCTCTCTCTCTCTCTCTCTCTCTCGCTCTCTTATCTCATTATACTCAAAGCTAAAGGGATATCTTTCTTCACATTATAGTTACAGATTTGCTCTCATTATCTTAAGCGTCTCTCCAATTACTCTCTCTCTCTCTCTCTCTCTCTCTCTCTCTCTCTCTCTCTCTCCCTCTTTCTTTTTATCTCTCTCTCTCTCTATCCATATATCTCACTCTCTTTCTTCTGTTTGTCCTGGAGAAGGACGTTTGTTTTCCTGTGGGGGACGGGAAAAAATCGACGTCTAAAGATGAGTTATTGATTTAAAACCAGGCAGCATGAGAAGCAGATACAGAGAGAGGGAGAGAGAGAGAGAGAGAGAGAGAGAGAGGAACAGAGGAAGAGAGAAATAATACAGTATCATAGCAAAAAAAAAAAAAAAGGAATTTCTAAAAATATATTTATATATATTGAATATCAATCCA
>CM022753.1:42055719-42068219 GCA_012411365.1 Ameiurus melas | reverse complement strand
CAGACTCACAATCAAACCACACTTTAAAAGAGATTGTTCATTCGCTAGACCTTTCCGAATTAAATGCTCGGTTGATCTAGTCTCTGTCGGTACCAAGCCATTCTATTGTGTTGTGATTCTGGTTCTGATTCTGTTTTCCCTTGACTCTCATTATCTGCCTTACCTGCTCTAGTCTGTTTGCCTGATTGTTTGACCTCTGCCTGTCCTAGTTGTTGATTTTGCCTTGCCCTTTGGATTATATTCTCTTCAATAAAAGCTCTTAACTGCACTTGCATCCGTCTGAACCGCCATTACATGACTGTGTGTGTGTGTGGGTGTGTGTGTGTGTGTGTGTGTGTGTGTGTAAGATCTCTACGGAATCACCAATTTTAAAGTGAAGGAAAAATAAAGCCAAGTGCAATACACAGTGGGATTACATTAGTAGGAAATATTTAAAGTTATAAGGACTCGAGTCTTCAGTACTTTAGCTTCAGTAACGTTGAGGAGTTAATTTAATCGGTCTCCTGGGAACGCTGCGGGTACAAAAGAACCACACAATTCACCACCGCCACTGACAGAAATGCTAACCGTATATTCACATTGCAGTGAAGCAAGACGTTTCCTACACACACACACACACACACACAAATACCGCGCTGGCGGTTTTGGAGTAATAAAGTACGTGAATAATGTGCAGGAGAGGTTCTCCTTAGAGCCATAGGCTCTTGATTTCCATTACTTACCACCTCCAGATATCTTCCAGAAAGTGAATCAACACCTTCTGACCAATCAGAATGCAGAATTCTACAGCAGTGTTGTGGGTTCTTTAGGAGTTCAACAGTTCATTGGATAATTAAAGGGAAGTTGGCTTCTGCTGCTGTAGGGTTCTAGAGAGAACCCCATGAAAAGAACCCCAAGATCCATCAACAATTCTAAATTTGGACTACATGCTCAAAATACCAGACATTATTCATACTGTCTGAGCTCTTACTTCAAAGTGACATCAAAAATAAGAAACATCGCCGTGGTCACCGTTGCTACTGGAGACCCCGTGAGCCGTTTCCATGGAATTGTGCGTATTTTAGCTCAGGTTCTGAGGGAGCGTTCAGGTTTCTGAAATAGTCTACTCATTGTTGTGGTGCTCTCTCTCAACCACACACACACACACACACACACACACACACACACACTGTCAGATCAAAACACTCATACACATTCAATCATACACACTAGTAAACACACACCTACACTGATACACATCCACTCAACTCACACACACACACACACACACACACACAAACACACACACACACTCACACGCACACGCACAGATCAAAACACTCATACACATCCAGTCATACACACTAGTAAACACACACCTACACTGATACACATCCACTCAACTCACACACACACACACACACACACACACACACACACACACACACACTCACACGCACACGCACAGATCAAAACACTCATACACATCCAGTCATACACACTAGTAAACACACACCTACACTGATACACATCCACTCAAACTCTCACACACGTACACACGCTCTTAGACTCACACTCACCCACTCAAACTCACACAGTCTTACACTCATATACCCCCATTCAAACACACACACACACACACACACACAATCCTACAGTCATACACATTCACTCAAACTCACACACACCTGTACACACACTGCTACATTAATACATGTCCACTCACACACTCTTAAATTCACACTCACCCACTCAAACACAATATTAAACTCACACTCAAATACCACTCTTACACTCATATACTCCCATTCAAACACACACACACACACACACACACACACACACACACACAATCTTACATTCATACATATCCACTCAAACTCACAGTAATACACATACTCTCATACTCTTACACTCATACAGATTTGCTCAAACTGGCACACATACTGTACTAGTACACACTCTCACTATTGTACACATCTCACACTAGTACACACACACACACACTTTCACAGGCTGTTACTTGTATCCACATGCTCACACTCACTTACACTAGAACATACTCTTACATTTGTGAACACACACACCTCTTGTGTTTGTAAACTGTTCAGCACGCTCGCACAAACACACACTTTCATACATATACCAGCACAACACACTCATCATTCATACACTCGGACTCAGATTCACGTTCACATCCAGCATAAACACACACAGTTCAATCATGCTCACCGACTCAGGAAACACACACACTCACACACACACACGCACACCAGTTACACAACACATTTACCATACTTGTGAGTTTTATTTTAACTATAATAATGGAATAAACACACTCAGAGCTTCAAGAGGGTACACTTATGTGTTGGTTTGCTTGATGTTTTTAAATGTGTGTGTGTGCGTGTGTGTGTGTGTGTGTGTGTGTGTGTGTGTGTATTTGGAAGTGTATGTCACATGACCTTGCCAGTTACCATGGAGACCAGCAATCCCTTAAGTGACTTAACAGTAATAAATATGACAACAGTAATAAATATGAGACCAAGAACAAGCGAAAGTGTGTGTGTGTGTGTGAGAGAGAGAGAGAGAGAGAGAGAGAGAGAGAGACAGAGAGAGGTTTAAAAAGGTAGATGGCTTAAGATTAAGGTGTAAAAATAAATGTGAAGAAACAGAATCTAGATTAAAATATATAGTAATATATAGTGTAGTGGTGTGGTGTTGTGTATACAGTAATATATAGTGTAGTGGTGTGGTGTTGTGTATATAGTAATATATAGTGTAGCGGTGTGGTGTAGTGTATACAGTAATATATAGTGTAGTGGTGTGGTGTAGTGTATATAGTAATATATAGTAGAGTGGTGTGGTGTAGTGTATATAGTAATATATAGTGTAGCGGTGTGGTGTAGTGTATACAGTAATATATAGTGTAGCGGTGTGGTGTAGTGTATATAGTAATATATAGTAGTGTAGGGTGGTGTAGTGTATATAGTAATATATAGTGTAGTGGTGTGGTGTTGTGTATATAGTAATATATAGTGTAGCGGTGTGGTGTAGTGTATACAGTAATATATAGTGTAGTGGTGTGGTGTAGTGTATATAGTAATATATTGTAGGGTGGTGTAGTGTATATAGTAATATACAGTGTAGGGTGATGTGGTGTAGTGTATATAGTAATATATAGTGTAGGGTGGTGTAGTGTATATAGTAATATATAGTAGAGTGGTGTGGTGTAGTGTATATAGTAATATATAGTGTAGTGGTGTGGTGTAGTGTATATAGTAATATACTGTAGGGTGGTGTAGTGTATATAGTAATATACAGTGTAGGGTGATGTGGTGTAGTGTATATAGTAATATATAGTGTAGGGTGGTGTAGTGTATATAGTAATATATAGTAGAGTGGTGTGGTGTAGTGTATACAGTAATATATAGTGTAGTGGTGTGGTGTAGTGTATATAGTAATATACTGTAGGGTGGTGTAGTGTATATAGTAATATACAGTGTAGGGTGATGTGGTGTAGTGTATATAGTAATATATAGTGTAGGGTGGTGTAGTGTATATAGTAATATATAGTAGAGTGGTGTGGTGTAGTGTATACAGTAATATATAGTGTAGTGGTGTGGTGTTGTGTATATAGTAATATATAGTGTAGCGGTGTGGTGTAGTGTATACAGTAATATATAGTGTAGTGGTGTGGTGTAGTGTATATAGTAATATATTGTAGGGTGGTGTAGTGTATATAGTAATATATAGTGTAGGGTGGTGTAGTGTATATAGTAATATATAGTGTAGTGGTGTGGTGTAGTGTATATAGTAATATATAGTGTAGGGTGGTGTAGTGTATATAGTAATATATAGTGTAGTGGTGTGGTGTTGTGTATATAGTAATATATAGTGTAGCGGTGTGGTGTAGTGTATATAGTAATATATAGTGTAGGGTGGTGTAGTGTATATAGTAATATATAGTGTAGTGGTGTGGTGTTGTGTATATAGCAATATATAGTGTAGTGGTGTCGTGTTGTGTATACAGTAATATATAGTGTAGGGTGATGTGGTGTAGTGTATATAGTAATATATAGTGTAGCGGTGTGGTGTAGTGTATATAGTAATATATAGTGTAGGGTGATGTGGTGTAGTGTATATAGTAATATATAGTAGTGTAGGGTGATGTGGTGTAGTGTATATAGTAATATATAGTAGTGTAGGGTGATGTGGTGTAGTGTATATAGTAATATATAGTGTAGTGGTGTGGTGTTGTGTATATAGTAATATATAGTGTAGGGTGATGTGGTGTAGTGTATATAGTAATATATAGTGTAGTGGTGTGGTGTAGTGTATATAGTAATATATTGTGTAGGGTGGTGTAGTGTATACAGTAATATATGGTAGTGTAGGGTGGTGTAGTGTATATAGTAATATATAGTAGAGTGGTGTGGTGTAGTGTATACAGTAATATATAGTGTAGTGGTGTGGTGTTGTGTACATAGTAATATATAGTGTAGCGGTGTGGTGTAGTGTATACAGTAATATATAGTGTAGTGGTGTGGTGTAGTGTATATAGTAATATATAGTGTAGGGTGGTGTAGTGTATATAGTAATATATAGTGTAGTGGTGTGGTGTAGTGTATATAGCAATATATAGTGTAGTGGTGTGGTGTTGTGTATACAGTAATATATAGTGTAGTGGTGTGGTGTTGTGTATATAGTAATATATAGTGTAGCGGTGTGGTGTAGTGTATATAGTAATATATAGTGTAGGGTGATGTGGTGTAGTGTATATAGTAATATATTGTAGGGTGGTGTAGTGTATATAGTAATATACAGTGTAGGGTGATGTGCTGTAGTGTATATAGTAATATATAGTGTAGGGTGGTGTAGTGTATATAGTAATATATAGTGTAGTGGTGTGGTGTTGTGTATATAGTAATATATAGTGTAGCGGTGTGGTGTAGTGTATATAGTAATATATAGTGTAGGGTGATGTGGTGTAGTGTATATAGTAATATATTGTAGGGTGGTGTAGTGTATATAGTAATATATAGTGTAGGGTGATGTGCTGTAGTGTATATAGTAATATATAGTGTAGGGTGGTGTAGTGTATATAGCAATATATAGTGTAGTGGTGTCGTGTTGTGTATACAGTAATATATAGTGTAGGGTGATGTGGTGTAGTGTATATAGTAATATATAGTGTAGTGGTGTGGTGTAGTGTATATAGTAATATATAGTGTATGGTGATGTGGTGTAGTGTATATAGTAATATATAGTGTAGTGGTGTGGTGTAGTGTATATAGTAATATATAGTGTAGGGTGGTGTAGTGTATATAGTAATATATAGTGTAGGGTGGTGTAGTGTATATAGTAATATATAGTGTAGTGGTGTGGTGTAGTGTATATAGTAATATATAGTGTAGGGTGGTGTAGTGTATATAGTAATATATAGTGTAGTGGTGTGGTGTAGTGTATATAGTAATATATAGTGTAGGGTGGTGTAGTGTATATAGTAATATATAGTAGAGTGGTGTGGTGTAGCGTATATAGTAATATATAGTGTAGTGGTGTGGTGTAGTGTATATAGTAATATATAGTGTAGGGTGATGTGGTGTAGTGTATATAGTAATATATAGTGTAGGGTGATGTGGTGTAGTGTATATAGTAATATATTGTAGGGTGATGTGGTGTAGTGTATATAGTAATATATAGTAGTGTAGGGTGGTGTAGTGTATATAGTAATATATAGTGTAGTGGTGTGGTGTAGTGTATATAGTAATATATAGTGTAGTGGTGTGGTGTAGTGTATATAGTAATATATAGTGTAGCGGTGTGGTGTAGTGTATATAGTAATATATAGTGTAGGGTGATGTGGTGTAGTGTATATAGTAATATATTGTAGGGTGGTGTAGTGTATATAGTAATATATAGTGTAGTGGTGTGGTGTAGTGTATATAGTAATATATAGTGTAGGGTGGTGTAGTGTATATAAGTAATATATAGTGTAGTGGTGTGGTGTAGTGTATATAGTAATATATAGTGTAGTGGTGTGGTGTAGTGTATATAGTAATATATATAGTGTAGGGTGGTGTAGTGTATATAGTAATATATAGTGTAGGGTGATGTGGTGTAGTGTATATAGTAATATATAGTAGTGTAGAGTGGTGTGGTGTAGTGTATATAGTAATATATAGTGTAGGGTGGTGTAGTGTATATAGTACTATATGGTAGTGTGGTGTAGTGAATATAGTAATATATATATATATATAGTAGTGTAGAGTGGTGTGGTGTAGCGTATACAGTAATGTATAGCATCTTCCTTCAAATCATATTAGAACACCTGGGGAAAAACATTAAAACTGAAAGTAGCGGAAATAGAAAAGCAACACCATCATGGCAACAGCACACATTGGCGTCCATGTCTACGAGTTAACCAGCGTTTGGCTTGTTCCCATCCCTCGCTCCCTCTATCCATCTGCTCTGTGGCCTCACTCTTTTACTTTCTTTCTTTCAGCAGCGTTGCTGTGGCAACCAAGAAACGTGGGAATACCTCCGTCCTTCAGACAGAAAGAGTGGGAGTGTGGGGGAGAGCCATGCTGATGGGTGAGAGAGAGAGAGAGAGGGAGAGAGAGAGAGAGAGAGAGAGAGACACGGGGGCAGATACATAGAAGGAGAGAGCGAGAGACACAGAGAGCGAGAGAGAGTTCAAAAGTTGTGCATGTGTGTTACAGGTATATGTGTGTTTGTCTCCACCTCTCCACTGCTTACTATGCGCAACATAGGGCCTGGAGAATAGATCAGTGCTTTGGTCTGCTGTGTCAGCTCACACATACCGCCGGCACAGACACAGACGCACCGCGGCGGCCCAGCGCCAGCACTGTGAGCACTGACACGTCGGTGCCGGATACGCACACCACCGCCCAGATACACATCCGATTCTGAGCAATCACGACGCCAATCAGATGCACACGTACTGCCCCACGCACATACCGCACCGCAAGAATACACATCACTGCGAACGCACCCGACACCTCCCGAAATCCACGTCACTGCAGACAGCACCGCAGATACACGTCATGCATCAGGCCTGAACAGACGCTGCTAAGTACACGTCACTGCCTGAGAGCATCACAACGCACTCCTGGATGCACACAGGGCCGCCCAGACCGCACTAACGCCACCCAGATGCACACATCACTACCAGAACGACGCAAGTGCACGCACATCGGTTGCCTGAGGCGTACCGGACCTCAGATACCACGTCACTGCCGACGCACACACAAACACGCGGATGCACATATCGGTGCCTCAGACACTGCCGCCACATCAGATGCACGCGTTGCCACGCACCGACACCGCAGATGCACGTCACTGCCCAGACGCAGACAACACTGCACAGATGCACGTCACTGCCTGCAGAACGTCACGACACTTTGACTGCACACGACGCGAGCACCGACACCACCAAGATGCGCACATCACCCACCCAGACACCGCTGCCCAGATGCACTGACGCCACCCCAGGTACGCACATCGGTTGTGACACACAAACACCACCGCGCTGGACACCACCCAGATGCACACATCAGTGCCGGCAACATCGCTCCGGACACCCGCCCCACAGTACGCACATCAGTGCCTGGACGTCCTGACACCTCTAACTGCATGGCCAGGCACACACCGCGCCACCAAGAGATACGCACATCATACCTCGAGCACCAGACAACACTGCAGATACACCGACACCACCCAGGTGTACGCACATCAGGTTGTTCGACGCACCAACACCACAGGTGCACAAAACGGTGCCCAGATACACGTCAACTCGGACACCGACACCACCCAGATACAACATCGGTTGGCCCAGACACACTAACGCCACCCCCAGATGCACACATCAGTTACTCCAGACACAACACCACCGCAAATGCACACATCAGTTGCGCAACACACAACGACCAAAAACAGTACACAGCACCACCCAAACACACACAACACCACCCAAATACACACAACAATACCCAAATACACACATCACTCGAACACACACAACGCCACCCAAATACACACATCAATACCCAAATACACACATCAATACACATATACACACACAACACCACCCAAATACTCACATCAATACCCAAACACACACATCACTCGAACACACACCATGACCATGACAGCATTTCATTGGATCTGTACTTGTACTCTTCACAATGACAAAGTTCTAATCTAATCTAATAACCCAGCATCACACTAACACATATAGTGCCAATTAAACACATGCAGTACCCCCCAAACACAAGAAACACCACACGATCACATCAGGTAAACACAGTCAGCATCATCAAACACACACACAGCACCTCTCTCTCTCTCTCTCTCTCTCTCTCTCTCTCTCTTCTGCACTGACTCGGTTCAGATGGGTTTATTGGCAGCTTGCATTTCCATGGCAACATCATGAAACCATGACAACCATTTGAGCTTTTTTGCGATGTGCTGCATTTGTTCTTCTATATCTGTCTCTCGCTCAGCATACAGGCAGGTGCGACTGCACATGTGTGCGTAACAATGCAGTGTTACACTGTGTGTGTGTGTGTGTGTGTGTGTGTGTGTGTGTGTGTGTGTGTGGTGAATACATCTGCATTTAATCATGGAACTGTTGTCCCATTAGCACTTCAGGGGATCTGTTGATCATTTTCCTCTAACATCCGTCCCTCAAGTGTTTTATTCCTGTGGGTTGTTGTTATAATTGTATAGTGGTGTAGTAGTAGTAATGGTGGTGGTGAGGTGATGGTGGTGATTTGTATTGTGTGTGGTGTTGTGTTGTTTGGTATTGGTGTTGGTGATGGTGGTAGTGGTGGTGGTGTGGTGTTGGTGTGATGGTGGGGTGGGGTGTGTGTGATTGGTGTGTGGTGGTGGTGGTGTGAGGTGTGTGGGGTGGGGGGTGGTGTGGTGATGGTGGTATGGTGGTGGTGGTGTTGGTGGATGTGATGGTATATGGTGGTGTGGTGGTGGGGTGATGGTGTGATAGTGTGGTTGTGTTTGATGTGTGGTGTGTGTGGTATATGATTGGTGTTGGTGGTGGTGATGGTGGTGGTAATGGTGTGTGATGGTGGTATAGTGGTGGTAATGTGTGGTGTGGGTGGTGATAGTGGTGGTGATGTGGGGGGTAATGGTGGTGATGGTGGGGTGAGGGTGGTGTGGTTGGTGGGGTTTGTTATGGTGGTGGTGTGGTGGTGGTGTGGTGATGTGGTGGTGATGTTGTGGTGGTGTGGTTTGTGGTGTGTGGTTGTGTGGTGGTGATGGTGGGGTGGGTGTTGATTGGGTGATGGGGGGTGATGGGTGGGTGGTGTGTGTTGTGGTTGTATTGATGTGTGGGTGGTGATTGTGGGTGGGGTGTTGGTGGTGATGTGGTGGTGTGGGGTGGTGTGGGTGGTGGTGGTGTGGTGGTGATGTGGTGATGTGGTGGGTGTGTGGGTGGTGTGTGGGTGAGTGGTGGTGGTGGGGTGTGGGTAGTGGGGGGGTGGGTGTGTGTGTTATGGGTGAGGGGTGTGGTGTATGGGGAGTGGGGGTGTGGGGGAGTGGTGGTGGTTGGTGGTGGTGTGGTGTGGTTGTGTGTGGGTGGTTTGGGTGTTGGGTGGTGGGGTGGTGGGGTGGTGGTGTTGTGTTGGTGTGTGGTGGTGTGGTGTTGGGGGTGGTGGTGTTGTGGTGGTGTGGGTGTTGGTGGTGTGATGGGTGGTGGTGGGGTAGGGTGAGTTGATTGTAAGGGATGTTGGGGTGGGGGGGTGGTGTGGTGTGGTGGTGTGTGTGGTTATGATGTGTGTGATGTGTAGGTGGGTGGTTGGGTTGGTTAGTGTTTTGGGTTGGATGGTGGGTTGGTGGGTTTGGGGTGGTTGGTGGTGGTGGTGGTGAGTGATGGTGATGTGTGTGTGGTGATGTGTGTGTGGTGTGTGGGTTGTGTGTTTGTGGTGGGGTGGGGTGGTGAGTGTGGTGAGGTGTGGTGGGGGGGTGATGGGGGGTGGTGATTGATGGGTGGTGATTGTTGTGGTGGTGGGGTGTTGGGGGGGGTGGTGGGTGGGTGGGGTAGGGGTGGTGGTGGGTGGTGGTGGTGGGGTGAGGTGAGGGGGGGGGGTGGGGGTGGGTGGTGGATGATGGTGGTATGGGTGGTGATGTGTATGGTGGTGTATGGTGATGGTTGTGGTAGGTGTGTTGTGTGTGTTGGTGTGATGTGGTGATTGTGTTGGTGTTTTGGTGGGGTGGTGGGTATGTGTTGGTGGTGGGGTTTGATTATGGTGGGTGGGGTGTGTTTTGGTGTATTGGGGGGTGGTGATTGGTGGTGGTATAGTGTGGTGGTGTGATTGTGGGGGGTGTGGGGTGGGGTGGTGGTGGGTGGGGGTGTGTGATGGTGGGGGTGATTGGGGGTGGGAGGTGGGGTATGGGATGATTGTGGTGGGTGTTGGGGTGGTGTGGTGGGTGGTGGGTGGGGTGGGGGGTGATTGATTGTGTGGGGTGAGGGGGTAGTGTGGAGTGTGGTGGTGTGGTTGATGAGTGGTGTGTGGTAGTTGTGGTGTGTGGTGGTGGGTGGTAGTTGGTAGTGTGGTGGTGGTTGTGGTGTATGGTGTTATGTTGGTTTGTGGTGGGTGGGGTTGTTGGTGTTGGGGTGTTGGTGTGGTGATGGTGGTGGTGGGTGGTGTGGTGGGGTGTGGTTTTGGTGGTGGTGATTGGTTTTGTTGGTGGTGGTGTGATGGTGGTGGGTTTGTTGGGTGGTGTTGGTGGGTGTGGGGTGGATGGGGTTGTGGTGGTGTGTGGTGTGGTGGGGGTGTGGTAGTGGGGGTGTGATTATTTGTTGGGGTGGGTGGGTTTGGGATGGGTAGGTTGTGGGGGGTGGTGGTGGTGTGGTGGGGGGTGGTGATGGGTGATGGTGGTGGTGGGTATGGTGGGGTGGTGATGTGGGGTGGTAATGGGGTAATGGGGTATATAGTGGTGGTGGTGATGAGTGTAGGTGGTGATGGTAGTGGTATGTGTGGTGTTTGGTGGTTGATGATTGATTGGTGGTGTGGTGATGTGGGGTGGTATAGGGTGGTGGTGGTGGTGAGGGGGTGTGGGTGGGTGGTGGTGATTGATTGGTGTTGGTGTTGTGGTGGTGTGGTGGGTGATGTGGTGGTGTGGGTAATGGTGTGTGGTGTTGGGGTGTGGTGGTGGTGGTGGTGGTGTGGTGGTGGGTGGTATGTGGTGGTGTGATGGTGGTGGTGGTGGTGGTGGTGGTGTGTGGTGTGGTGGTGGTGGTGGTGGGGTGGTGTGTGAGGTGGTGATGGTGGTGGTGGTGGTGGTGGTGTTTGTGGTGGGGTGGTGTGGGGTGGTGTGTAGTGGGTGGTGGTGGTGGTGGGGTGATGGTGGTGGTGGTGGTGTGTGGTAGTGGGTGATGATGGTGTGGGGTGGTGGTTGTGGTGGTAATGGTGTAGTGGTGGATGTGTGTGTGTGTGGGGTGTAGTGTGAGTGTGGTTTGTGGTGGTGGTGGTGGTGTTGTTGGTGGTGTGATTGTGTGTGTGTGTGTGTGTTGGTTGGTGGTGGTGGGGTGTGTTGGTGTGTTGATTGTGGTGGTGTGTTATGGTGGGGGGTGGTGGTGGTGGTGTGTGATTTATTGGTTGTAGTGTGGTTGGGTATTTTATGGGTGTGTGGTGGTAGTGGGGTGATGGTGGGGTGGGGGGTGGTGGTGGTGGGTTGTATGGGGTTGGGGGGTGTGTGTTGGGGGTTTGGTGTTGGGGTGATGGAGTGGGTATGGTGTTGTAGGGTTTGTGGGGTATTGGGGTTATGATTGTTGTGGTGTGGTGTGTGATGTTGGGGTGATGTGTGTTGTTTGTTTTGTTGTGGGTGTTGAGTTGTGGTTGTGTGTGTTGTGGTGTGTTGTGTTTGGGTTGTTGGTATTTTGTTTTTGGTGGGTGTGGTGGTGGTGGTGTGGTGTTTATGTTTTGTTTGTTTGTGTGGGAGGTGTATGGTTGGTAGGGGTGGGGGTGTGTTTGGGGGTGTGTGTGGTGTTGTTGGGGTGTTTTGTGTTTTGTTTGTGTGTGGGGGTGATTTGTTTGGTGTTTTGTGGTGTGTGTGTGTGTGTGTTTTGGTTTTGTGTTGTTGGTGGTTGGGGGTGGGTTTTGAGTATTGGTGGGGTGGTGGGTATGTGGTGGGGGGTGATTGTTTGGTTGGGGTGTTGATTTGGGGGGTGGGTTTGGTTTGGGTGTTGTTGGTGGATGGGTGTGTATGGGGGGTTGGGGTGGGGGGTGTAGTATGGTGGTGGTAGGGTGGTGGTTTGTGTATGTTGTGGGTTTTTGTGTGTGGTGATGTATGGTGAGGTGGGTTAGTGTGGTGGGGTGTTGAATGTTATGTGGTGGTGTTGTTGGTATGTGTGTGGTTGGGGTGGTTATAGGTTTGGGGTGGTGATGTGGTGGTGGTGTGGTGGTGGTGGTGGTGGGTGGTGGTGGTGATGTGGTGGTGGTGGTGGTTGGTGTTGTGGTGGGTTGTTAATGTGGTAGTGG
>CM022753.1:42030719-42050719 GCA_012411365.1 Ameiurus melas | reverse complement strand
CCATACTCTCCAGATGACCCATGTTCCAGACAACCATACTCTCCAGACGGCACGTTTTCCAGACAACCATACTGTCCAGACGGCACGTGTTCCAGACAACCATACTCTCCAGATGACACATGTTCCAGACAACCATACTCTCCAGACGGCACATGTTCCAGACAACCATACTCTCCAGACGGCACGTGTTCCAGACAACCATACTCTCCAGACGGCACATGTTCCAGACAACCATACTCTCCAGACGGCACGTGTTCCAGACAACCATACTCTCCAGATGACCCATGTTCCAGACAACCATACTCTCCAGATGACCCATGTTCCAGACAACCATACTCTCCAGACGGCACGTTTTCCAGACAACCATACTGTCCAGACGGCACGTGTTCCAGACAACCATACTCTCCAGATGACACATGTTCCAGACAACCATACTCTCCAGACGGTACGTGTTCCAGACAACCATACTCTCCAGACGGCACGTTTTCCAGAAGGCACGTTTTCTAGACGTCCATACTCTCCCCAACAACATTTTCAAGACATCATGTTTTTAAGACAGCACTTTATCCAGAGCGCATGGTTTCCACTAGGTGCATGTTCCAGGTAGCCGTACGTTCCACAAGGAGGTATTCCAGACAGCACGTTTTCCGTAATGTCCAGACGTTATGTCTTCCAGACAGCTGTATGCTCCACAACAGCATTTTTCCAGACATCATGATTTCCAGACAGCACGTTTTAATTGGTCGGAAGCTCAGTCTTTGAGCGCCTGACTATGATTAAATTCTGTATTAACGCACCAGTTTATTCATTTTAGAGTAATAAATCTGTTACACATAAGACATTGTTCTGTCCATGGGATACCTTAATTTTTGTCCATTATTGTTGCTTAGCAACCAAAGCTTGCTGTTAACAGACTATATTGTGGGGTGGAAGGATTGTTTATTGTAAACATTATTGAATAAATTGAATTATTCCTTGAACACTGGATTTATTTATTTTTTTTGGATCGTAATACATGTCATTAAAGTAATCCACTCTTTAGCGCGCGCGTTATTCTTCCGCAGCTCGTCTCCGAGAACACCCTTACCTGTAAAGCACGCCCTCTAAAGGCTCATTGCTTGATTTTTTTTTAAGAACAACATTTTTGGAACGTTGTCTTTGGAGTATGACGGAAAGGATGTCCTTCCTACTGCCTTCTGAGCTTCCTGACCGTTCCCGTCTCTTAAACACCACCACATCGACATGACCTGCGCCGCCAATTAACAATAAATTGTTATATACCGTGTTATTGTTTCCGTCTTTTCTTTGTCTCTCCCCATGTGCTGTAGTTGTGTGTTGATAATACATTTTTTGACGCGCTGTATGTCTTTCTGCGCTGGCGATGATGCCGCGGTCGATATTCCCACAAACCAACAGCCCACTGCAGCCCAATAACGTTTAATCAATTCAATTCAATTAAGAGCTGAGAAACACAATGCCATCCAGTGTGCAGAGATTACCGGAGTTAGGAAGTGCTGAGTGAAGAGCTCGCACGTAGGCGAGGAAAGAAGTTGACTTGAAGTGCTCCGCATGCCCACTCAGTCAGCGCGCGTTCCAGCCGGGAAGGAACCTGACGCTCTCGAGAGGAAAAAGGGAATATATGAAACTGCTGTGTCCTCTCTTTTTATTCAAGTTTAGATCTCAGATGGTTTGTTTGTGATGTTACTGTCGGCGTTAGAAAACTCACGGCACAAAAGGAAACGCGGATCTTCATTTGCATGCCAGAAAGACGCAGAAACGATCCGTGTGTTCGACGTGCGTGTCGGGATCGAGATCCCACGGGACCCAGCAAGACAAGCTCCGTCTGTAGAGTCTAAAGTCGGTTTAGTGCGATTTTCAACCCGGACAAAGAGTCGAGAACGCGCAGCATGACCGATTTTAGAGACCGACGGCGACGATTGGCGAAACTTTACCGATTATTGCTCGTGAAACTGTACGAGATCCCGATCAAATCCCGGACAATTTCGAACAAACTGCGTGATGACGTGTGTCCTTCGTGGTCGATTATACGATGAAGATCCTCCAGCGATTGGCCTGCGATTATAGAAAATACACTTTCTTACGTCGTCGATCGGAAACAAACACAAAAACGTTCTTCGACTTGACTCCTCCCATTTGTTTTTCTCTCTGTTAGAACGTTACTTTTATCGTCACCATCGCTAGCGTTCGTTTGTTCTGTGAACAGCTTTATCTTTGACTGTTACAAAGCTCTGACACTGGAGACTCCTTCTGTGAATGGCCACAGACTAGGAAAAAAACTCTCCCTCGAGTCCTCAAGCAAGTGAAGCTAAATCAAAATGTCCGCTGACAGCAACAGTAACCCTTCTTACCTATAATTCCGTTCTAGCGTATATACAAGTATTAGCTTTGGATCAATCAGCATACAGACGTGTTCACTTGTTAAATCTATAACACTGACTCTACAGTTCACAGTTCTGAGGAAAATATCGATATATATCAATAATATAGATACAATTAGAGTTTTTAATGGATTAATTCATTATAAAGGAGCGGGTCGAGGAGAACACCGATTTTACCGATTTTAAACATTTTTGGCCGTTTCTCCCACAGGCCGTAAACCGTGATTAGCATAACTCTTTTCATTTAACCTCCTTTTAGCATTTGAAGCACATTCGCAGAGTGTTCGTGGAGCCTCTGGAATGGATTTCGTATGAACATTTACAAGCTTTAATCTTAAAAACGCGCATGCATACGCTACTGTTACGCCCTCGCCAGCAGATGGCACTGCGGTGCGGCTTCTGAGTGTGCGCATGCACGTAACCGAACTCTCATATATGGACACGCGCCTCTGTGTGTTTAAGCATTGGCTGATTTAATCCAGGTGTCTGTGTTTTAGTTTAATTATGTCGGTTATTTAAACCAGCTGTGTTGCTGTGCACTTCGCGCAGTATTTATGTTGCATGAGAATGTAGTAGCGAATGCGTGTAGCATGCTAGCGGTCTTGTTTCCATGACCGGTTTTCATGTAATTCCTAGACTTTAGTCCCACGTTTAATCTAGCTAGTCTTGTTCAGTATAGACCGCGTTCCCTGTGTTTTGTTTGCCTGGTTTATTAATAAAGACATCGCTCCTGCGCTTACTTCCTGTTAACCGACTCGTGTCGTGACAGCTACGTGGACGCTTAGAAATATAATATTCTTAACAGCCGTAGGAAATCATTCATTCGCCTCGACACAGAACCGCAATTACTGGGACAAGTAAACTGTCTTTAAACGGAGATTTTCTTCAGTTCTCCACTCACAGCTTTAGTTACCTACCTGCGATTAGTTCCCACAAAAACGAAAGAAAAACATCTTATCCTGTCATATAGAGGATGACCTCTTTGTTGGCATTACGGATTTAGTTTGTGTTTAACTAGTTAGCTTTGGAATACATACAGTATATATTGTGGGCCACGCCCACAAGAGAGACAGGTTAGAGAGAATTTACACTTTGTGGTTTATTTGTAGTATAATAACAAAGTGTCGTTTTTATTTTCTTTGTTTTAATTAATTTGAGGAGAGAGGAGAGGAAAAGTGAGGATGGTGAGAGAAGGGTGTTACTAGGTGTAAGTGGTGGAATTTAGGAAACACGTTTCTGTATTGATCGGCAATTCCAAAGAAAAACTCCACTGCAGGGCCTGTAGGAGACGTTTAAAAATGGTTAAGCTCACACACTTCAGCAATTGGCAAGAGAGATGTGATGTTCGAACTGTTAGAAAGAGATTTGTAAAACGTGGCCAGGTTTCACGGCAGAAAATAGCAGAGTGATCTGTTTACATCTTCAAAGTCATTTCCTTAAGGGACAGGAAGAAATCCAGTCAATTGCTAGCTCAGCATCTGGCACGGGCGTCTGGCACCGACGTCCATTGAGACCGGAAACCATTTCCTGCAGCAGAGACAGGAAGTCATCTGGAGTCCAGAATTGTGGTATCATAAAGTTCTCAGCATTTCAGAAGAAACTCCTCTCTCCTGAAGATGTCGAAGACTCAAAGTTATGGCTTTACAGCACCTCTGACACTGGACTCCTTCCAGAAAACTTCACCATATCAGTGATTACAATACTAATGCTGCGTTTAAGTAAAAGTCGTCTTGAATAAAGTGAATAAAACGCTCCGTCATCTCTGAATTCTCAATAAGGAAACTCTGGGTGGCCTCCTCAACCCTGAGTTCAGCAAAAGTCAAATCAAAATGGCCGCTCTCAGCGTCCGCCGTAAACACAGCAGCACTTTTTAACTATAAATGAGTTATAGTGTAGAGTATATACAAGTATGAGCATGGGGCACAAGGCGGGGTACACCCTGGAGAGGGCACAGGGAACAATCACATACTCACTCACACACCCATTCATACACTACGGACACTTAGACACGCCAATCAACCTACCATGCATGTCTTTTGACTGGGGGAGGAAACCGGAGTACCCGGGGAGAACATGCAAACTCTGCACACACAAGGCCCCAGTCGGACTCGAACCCCGAACCCTGGAGGTGTGAGGCGAATGTGCTAAATAATGTCTTATTTATTATTATTATTATTATTAGGGGGCCAAACACCAAAGGTAATTTGGTGTTTGAAATTTGGCACACTGATTGCAGAGAGTCTAAAAAACATTCTGAACAAATTTGGGCCAAGTTTTGCCAATGCTTTGGAAGTACGTTTATGGTCATAACTTTTGGCCTGTGTCCAAAATTTAAAAGACAGGCATCCCTGGATTCCCAGGGTCAAGACGAGTTTGACGCATCCTACATCTATTTCCGCCTAATTAGATTTTTAGAAGTCGTTTTTTCGCTACTGCTCCTACAAATTTTGTCCAATCATCACCAAATATGGCAGACATCATTTTCAGAGTAAGCCTCACAAACATTATCAAAAGACTGTTGAATACTCCAAATGATTTGCCTGTAAGGAGCCAATGAATCTGACAGCAGAGCCTCCAAAGTGGAAGTGAGGCGGTATCTCAGCAACAACTCTGCACTCTGACACAAAACGTGGTAGATATCTTCAGGACCATGACCTGAGGCTAGGCAACAAATTTTCTGCCAGTGCCACCTACTGGTCGACAGTTACAATAACATGCTTAAAATGCTTACATCTAACTGCCATTGTCTGCGACTCCGCCTGTCCAATCTACACTACATATGGCTCACATCATCTTGAGAAATGTCTAAACAACTGTTTACTGCTATTCTAGCACACAGCTTCAGGACACATTCAGCTACAAATACACCAAATCTGGACCCCAAGCCCCAAAGCTCTAGCGCCACCAACAGGTCGAAGTCTAGCCAAATTTCAAAGTATGTTTACGCCCTTAACTTTCAAAAAATTTCAATGCCAGGTGATCCAGGTCCCTAGATTCCTTGAATCAATGGACTCGATGCGATGATGTCAATTTCCAGCTGCTTACTTCCACCTCGAGGTCAAAAGTTACAGTGGCATGTAGAAAATGTGTGAATCTCATCTGTTCTCATGGGATATCCAAGAGAAACTTATGAGCAAAGAAAATTTGACTTGGGGCCCTTGGATTTGTCAGTTAATAATGTGATGTGAACTGAAGTACGGTGGAACAGGAAACACTGTCATACACGCCAGTGAGGGACTAAAAAGAACCAGCAACTGGATTAAAATAACACCTTAACACACAGTAGTCAGATCCGTGAGTGTCTCTACCTCATGTCTCATTCGCTCTCTATACTGCAATTACACGCCTGTGAACTCTCCCACTGTCTCTCTCTCTCTCTCTCTCTCTAGATTCATGTATAATTACTCACATAATTATAGCTCTCTGTATGTCTGTCTCTCTCTGACACTCTCTATCTGTCTCTCTTGCTCTCTAACCTTGTTACAGGACTTTTTGTCTGTGCCTTTATCTATCTCTCTCTCTCTCTCTCTCTCTCTCTCCCTCCATCATTTATTGATTCCCATCTTTAATTTATCAGTTATATTTTATCTGCTCATGACTCCTGAGTGTGGCTTTTAGTGCTCGTCTTACTGCGAGCTCTTTCTGTACTTCCGTATTTTTGTGCTCGTCATTTTGGCCATGCCAAACTATTTGTTTTATTTTAACAGGAGTAAAAAAATGCAATTACTGAACTCACTAAATTCAGTTAGTTAGAGTGGCTGAAATAACCGAACCCCCCAAGTTCTTTCACCATGTTTAATCATTATTATAAACAAGAAAATAAACACATGAATTCATTAAGAAAAGGCTTGAAAATGAGGCATCATTTAATCGCAGTTTTATATTTGAGCGTAAAGTCAGATTATGATTTCAACTTTTTAATTTTCCATTTTTAATTTTGCATCTTTGTCTTTCGCATTTTCAAAAAGGGGCAAACGCATATTCGATAAACTGCAGAAGAAAAAGGGATAAAAGTATCAAGAGTTAAATGTAATAGTGTGTGTGTGTGTGTGTGTGTGTGTGTGTGTGTGTGTGTGTGTGTGTGAATCATGATTAAAGAAGAAAATATGTATATTAAGTTGATTCATGGTGTTATGATGTGGACTTGTCCTGAATCAGAAAATTTGCACCTTTAGAACTTCATTTTTTGCAGCAAACAGTGGAATGGAGTCATTTAATATTTATACCTATATAATCATTCTCCATAAAACAAAGAGATTTTATTTCAATCCATAACCGTAAACTCCCATAACCTTATCATCTTCGGGACTCGACTGTAGAAAACCAATCCATTCCCAGTGTTACTGCTGATTTGGATACAGTATATTGGTGACTCCTGCCCTCTACTGCTCACTTTGTGTCATTACACACAAATGATCTTAGTTGGATTTGTGACATTTGATGGTTAATTTTTTGTTTGTGGAGTTTAAACTTGTATAAAACTCTCTTTGGTTCACATTGAGATCAGATATATGCTGGTTTCTCACACTTAGTGTTTGTCTTGTAGCTACACTGTGCTTGCTCTGTCCTGTCCAGATACCAAGTGTGTATGCTCGGTCCTGTCCAGATACCAAGTGTGCATGCTCTGTCCTGTCCAAATACCAAGTGTGTATGCTCTGTCCTGTCCAGATACCAAGTGTGTATGCTCTGTCCTGTCCAGATACCAAGTGTGTATGCTCGGTCCTGTCCAGATACCAAGTGTGCATGCTCTGTCCTGTCCAGATACCAAGTGTGTATGCTCTGTCCTGTCCAGATACCAAGTGTGTATGCTCTGTCCTGTCCAGATACCAAGTGTGTATGCTCTGTCCTGTCCAGATACCAAGTGTGTATGCTCGGTCCTGTCCAAATACCAAGTGTGTATGCTCTGTCCTGTCCAGATACCAAGTGTGCATGCTCTGTCCTGTCCAAATACCAAGTGTGCATGCTCTGTCCTGTCCAAATACCAAGTGTGTATGCTCTGTCCTGTCCAGATACCAAGTGTGCATGCTCTGTCCTGTCCAAATACCAAGTGTGTATGCTTGGTCCTGTCCAGATAATAAGTGTGTATGCTCAGTCTTGTCCAGATACCAAGTGTGCATGCTCTGTCCTGTTCAGATGTCAAGTGTGTATGCTCTCTCCTGTCCAGATACCAAGTATGCATGCTCTGTCCTGTCCAGATACCAAGTGTGTATGCTTGGTCTTGTCCAGATACCAAGTGTGTATGCTCTGTCCTGTCCAGATACCAAGTGTGTATGCTTGGTCTTGTCCAGATACCAAGTGTAAATGCTCTGTCCTGTTCAGATGTCAAGTGTGCATGCTCTCTTCTGTCCAGATACCAAGTGTGCATGCTCTGTCCTGTCCAGATACCAAGTGTGAATGCTTGGTCCTGTTCAGATGTCACGTGTGCATGCTCTGATTTTAGGCTGTAGGTGTGCATGTTCTCTCCTGTGCGAATTGTGAGCACGCATGCGTGGTCTTGTAAGTTATTTTCCTAGGTCTTGTCCAATTAGCATTAGCTCATGTTCCCAGCGAGTGTGCATGCAGTGTCCTGTAGGAAGTAAGTGTATACTCCATGGTGTCCATCACGTGAAGAACGCACTCTCTGGTTGTGGTCCCGGAGGAGTCTGAGCTGTGTTTGTTTGCACCGTGTGTAAATTAGTCGCAATTCGTTTGCTCAGTAACGACGTGGGCGAGGGCTAATTAGGGCTGTGTTGACGGGGTTCGGTAATTAGTCTCTAGTGTGTTATGCTAATGAGAACCTGATTCTGTCTCTCTTTGTTTCTCCAATGTTCTTTCTCTCACCAACTCCCCCACACACACACACACACTTTCTCCTGATCATCCATATACACTGACACATGTCTGAATGATACATTTGACTTATTTATTTCTTCATTCGTTTATGGGCATAAATCTGCCAGAGGTGCCGTTCCTTATGTCAGTCAGGCTCGGGTTCATTAGCACGAGCTGATGAACATTTGTATAAAGTTCACAAAGCTGCTGAAGACATGAAGTGTAATATCACGAGCGCAGAGAACCGTCACGTTCATAACAAAACAATTACACGTCTAAAACCGCAATAATCTCGTCATATATCAGTCCCGATTATAGGACTGCGGCTGAGATATAGCCACTACGCTGTAAGTCTTATTACTTCTCTACTGTGTTTCCACCTATTTTCCATTTTTCCGCATCCTGCTGTGCTGCTTGAACTTCCTCATTTCTTCGCTCCATCCTTCTCGGTTACAACTGGAAGGTAAAACGAGAGAACGTTTTAAGAAACGGGGGTAATGGAAATAAACATCAAAGAGAGATAGAGGAAAGAAAAGAGAAGAGGAAGTCACTGGAGAGAAGGTTTGTCTGTTTTTTTTTCTTTATCAATTCAGGTCAGTTACCTCGGACCTCCAGCTTGCACTGCACCTCGTCCTCGCCGAAGTCGTTGACGGCCTTGCACGTGTACATCCCTCCGTCAAACAGGCCGGGCCTGCGGATGTTCAGAGTCAGGACGCCCTGGTTGTTCTGCATGAGGAACTTGGGATCGCCGCCGATTATTGACTTGTTCTTCATCCAGATGATCTTTGGCTGGATGAAACATTATTTTTGCGTTAAAGCTATGGATACACAGCGCCCTCCAATAATATTGGCACCCGTGGTAAATATGAGCGAAGAACGCTGTGTGAATCTGTCTTTATCGTTGAACCTTTTGATCTTTTGTTTAAAAAAAAAAGAAAAAACGTCCACAAAAATACTCTGCTCTCATGGATACCAAACAATTGTAAACACAACAGAGGTTTATCCAGAAAAAGAGGTTTTTGTTAAATATGTGTGCAGGAATTATTGGCACCCATTTAATCAATACTTTGTGCTGCCTCACTTTGCCAAGATAACAGCTCTGAGTCTTCTCCTTTAACGCCTGAGGAGGTTGGAGAATACATGGTGAGGGATCTGAGACCGTTCCTCCAGACAGAACCTCTCCAGATCCTTCACATGTTGAGGTCCAT
Organism: Ameiurus melas; assembly: GCA_012411365.1. Taxonomy (NCBI): domain Eukaryota; kingdom Metazoa; phylum Chordata; class Actinopteri; order Siluriformes; family Ictaluridae; genus Ameiurus; species Ameiurus melas. The sequence goes on along the minus strand of CM022753.1, from coordinate 42,041,301 downwards.
GCTGGGGGACTCTCCTCTTCAGTTCACTCCACAGGTGTTCTATGGGGTTCAGGTCAGGGGACTGGGATGGTCAGGGCAGGACCTTGATTTTGTGGTCAGTAAACCATTTCTGTGTTGATTTTGATGTTTTGGATCATTGTCCTGCTGGAAGATCCAACCACGGTCCATTAGAAGCTTTCTGGCAGAGACAGTCAGGCTTTCATTTAATATCTGTAGATATTTGATAGAGTCCATGATGCCATGTATCCTAACACAATGTCCAGGTCCTCTGGAAGAAAAACAGTCCCAGAACATTAAAGATCCTCCTCCATATTTAACCGTGGACATGAGGTACTTTTCCATATCTCTACCTCTCTGTGTGCTCCAAACCCACCTCTGGTGTTTATTACCAAAAAGCTCTATTCTGGTTTCTTCTGACCATAGAAACCGATCCCATGTGAAGTTCCAGTCGTGTCTGACACACTGAAGATCCTCGAGTTTGTTTTTGGATGAGAGTAGAGTTTTTTTTCTTGAAACCCTTCCAAAGATCTTGTGGTGATGTCGGAGACTTCAGATTGTAGTTTTGGAGACTTTCTGATCCCAAGACACAACTAACTTCTGCAATTCTCCAGCTGTGATCCTTGAAGATGTTTTATCCACTCGAACCGTCCTCTTCACAGTGCGTTGAGACGATATAGACACACGTCCAATTCCAGGTCGATTCATAACATGTCCAGTCGACTGGAACTTCTTCATTATTGCCCTGATGGTGGAAACTGCCATTTTTAATGCTTGTGCTATTTTCTTATAGACACGCCCCATTGTGTGAAGCTCAACAACCTTTTGCCGCACATCACGGCTTCATTCCTCGCTCTTACCCATCGTTATGAGTGACTAAGGGAATTTGGCCTATGTGTTACCTCATATTTATACCCCTGTGAAACAGGAAGTCATGGTTGAACAATTTCCTGTTCCTAGTCACCCAGGTGATCTAAACAAAATGCAAAATATCAATGTGAATATACGTCAAATAATTGTGCCAATAATTGTTATACACCTATATTTAACAAAGGGGTTTTTTTCTATATAAATTTGTGTTGTGTATGCATTTGTTTGATATCCATGAGAGTAGAGTATTTTTGTGAATTATTTGAACAAAAGATCAAAAGGTTGTTCACAGACAATTCTTCACAGCGATCTTTACTCATCTTTTCCAAAGGTGCCAATATTAGTAGCTGATAGATAGATAGATATAGATAGATAGATAGATAGATAGATAGATAGATAGATAGATAGATAGATAGATAGATAGATAGATAGATGTACATTATTGATCTTACCTTGGGGCAGCCGCGGACAGCGCAGCTGATGGCTGCGTTGTAACCTGCAATGACACATCTGTCCACAAGGGGCGTGATGAACTTGGGGGACCTGCTCATGTCCATCTCTTTAAATGGTTTCGTCTTACACTGAAGACCTAGAGTGAAGACGATTAAATAAAAAAAACTCTCTGTACGTAGTGACAGACATTTGATCACCTTGTATTTAGAACTTTAAAGATTCTGAAGCTCACAGCCAGAAAAGTCCCAAAAGATCCTCTGAGTGTAAAACAAATCTTTTAATCTCAGATTTATTAGTAATCCTGCAATCCCCATCCCATAATGCATCTGTACCTGTTTTGGAGATGACGGCCGTGTTCTTGCTAAGCCCCGCCTCCTCGCTCAGGCCGCAGATATTCTCGCTGAAAATGCGGAACGTGTACTCGTTCCCCATCACAAGGTCAGAGATGGTGCAGCTCGGCCTGCGGTTGTGTTCGTACACCGTGAACCACTCCTACACACACACACACACACACACACACACACACACACACACACACACACACACACACACGCCGCGCATATTTATCACATCACGCTAGCAAGATAGCCAATCTTTTGTCTCTTCTCATGGTTAACTACAGGCTAGCATCTAGTTCGGACTCCATATTTGTCTTTCAAGCATATGCCAATCAACTGTTAGTTACCAGGCACGTTCACTGTATGTTTACATTTAGCCACGCCCACAAATCTCCATAAAAGGCAGAGAGCTGAAAGCAACAAAATGGTGACTAAACGGTGAAAGAGCGCTACTTTCCCAAGCAAGGCGTACACTTAATCTTCAGCCATGATGTGCGTGTGTGTGTGTGTGTGTGTGTGTGTGTGTGCTACATCCGTCCTGACCTTGGTCTTCATGTCCGCTTTCTGGATGGTGTACCCCATGATCTCGCTGTTGCCGTTGTCTTTGGGCGGCTTCCACTCGAGAGCGGCGTTAAAACCCCACACGTCAGTCACTACGATGCTGACGGGTGGCCCGGGCTTCTCTGTGCATTCGCAAGGGCATAGAAAACCATCAGGATATCATTACTAACAGCTGCACACACACACACACACACACACACACACACACACACGAACACACACACTGTCCTCTGTTAAGCACACAGTTTGATGCAAGAGAGGGATTAAAGCGAAGAAGAGATCAAGAAATGTGAGCGTACGTAAAGAGCAATAACAGAAGAAGGGAATGAAATAAAGAAAGGGATGTAGTGTGTGTGTGTGTGTGTGTGTGTGTGTGTGTGTGTGTGTGTGTGTGTGTGTGTGTGTGTGGGTGTTAGAGGCCGTCGGCGTTTGGCATTAATCCTGGCCCCGGATGCAGGATGCTGGCACCGCGCTGTGACTAAGTGGCTCATCAGTGTTGTTTCCGAGCTCTCATTAGCTCACCCCCGAGGGTGAATTCAGATTTAGGGTTCCTTAATCTTGTCCTAATCCCACCCCATTCCCTTGATATTCCCAAAGACTACCTGATGAATAATCCTGAATCCGTGGAACAGGCGTGTGACGGTGTCACGGTGTGTGATCGGACAGCTAGCCTACTGATTAAGGTGCATTCTTTTTTTTTTTTGCCTTTCTTATCTCTCATTGTATGACGGCGATGTTATAAATACCGACGTTAAACGTAAAAGATCCGATGTTTGTTGTTTGTTTGATGTTTGTTAAGCCGAACCGGATTAGTTTAAGTCGTTGAGGTGGGGTAATGTAAAAAAAAAAATAGATATATATATATTTTTCAAAAGGCTCCCAGGAAAATCTCTCCAGAAAGCTAGAACCTTTACCCATCCAAAGAATCCTACCGCAACCCTGCTGTCGCCGTGGCAACATCTAATAAATCTGTGTACGCCGTCTACGTCGCGTGAACGCAGTGTCACTGTAGCGTGTCTACAAGCCGCTAGCAAAACTTTCAAAAATAGTGTATTTAGCTAGCGAGTTGATCTAGCTAGCTAATCACTAGGAACTGCTTTACGAATCGTACCCTACTGTCAAATAAATACGTTGACGATTCGTTGCATAACTTAAAAGAAGTAGCATTTTGTCGTAGCTGCTAACAAGCCACTACACAAACTTTTAATAAAGCCCATGACGACTAAACTAGCACTTTTGATTACCTTTATAAATAGCGTTGGCGTTTTGGAGAATGGAGAGGAGACATGATTTATGGTGTCGAGTTTGTGTGCGGGATTAGCTACTGTCAATCTTTTTTTTCTGTTTCTTTTAAAGTTCAAACAGATGTTTAGTTTTAATTAGATCAGATTTCTGTGACATGTCAGACTGACAGAAAGGCAGCACATTTGCAACACGGCTACACTCGTGATTAGAGACATACTAGCATAACATTAAGTGGCTAGCAAGCACCATTTTAGCCAGCTAGCTCCCAGGCTTGTTACTGGAAATGTATTTTCCGCTAAATGTTTTCTAGGCTGAAAATGTTTCTAGAATTGTTTATCTTTTTCGGAGAAGCTAGTTTTAGGGGTGTATAGCTAGTTTTTGGAGTAACTTAAAATAAACAAACAAAATAACAAAATTACAAACTACAAGTCAGAATCCTTTTTAAGAATGCAGTTTGTCTGCACAAGGCTAAATAAAAAACTTCCAGCGCATGCCAGCTACATTAGCCTTATAGCGGCAAAGCTAAAGAAGCAGATGTTGGATGGTGCGCAACATATCTTGGCTATAATTGACTACATTTTAGGTAAACTCACCTACAACCTGGATCTCGATGGTGGCTCTGTCCTCCATGTTCTCGATCTGGACGGAGAGTGTGTATTTTCCTGAGTGTTCTCGGGTGGCGCTCCTGATGAACAGAATGGTGTCCACCTCAGTGCTGCGGATGTTGACCAGTTTTGGGTCCAACGGACCGTCGTCCTTAAACCACGTCACTACAGGATGAGGTTTTCCCTGACATACAGAACGGTTTGACTTATTACAGGAGTACTTCTGCTGGACCTATCTATCACCATCGACACTCTCACAGTCAGTCTAGGGTTAGGGTTAGGGTGATCATATCACATCAGCCACCAGATCCTGCAGAATTCTTCTTCAGAATATCAGGAAAATACGACATTTTATGATGACAGAATCTCAGCATTATAGAAGCTGTAGTCATTTTGAGTAGACGTGTCTTTAGACTTGTCAAGTAGTTTCTAGGGCAAATGGGATGAGCTTGTGTACATCATGTAGTTTTCTTTTACCAATTTAATGACCTCAGTTTAGTATCTTGGGGTCACTTCAAATGGTGTGAAGCAGTATGTTTCTTTCATGCAAAATAACAAGGTGCGCTGGATCAAGTGCTATTCTGTAAGCTGTCGAGTAATGCTGGTAAAGATCTGCACTTATATAGCACTTTTTAACCGTAGCACTTTATATTGATTCTCTTTCAGTCATTCACACTCACACACCAATGACAGCAGAGCTACCATCAGGAGCGACTTAGGTTTCAATCTCTTGCCCAAGGACACTTCATGGACACATGTGGAGTCGTAGGGGCCAGAAATCAAACGGTTAACCAACGATTCGTGGATAACCCGCTCTACAACCCGAACCCCAGCCGCCCCAATGATGTTGATCACCAATGAAAGACAGTGTTTAATTCAAATTAAGCTGCTTCTTCAGTCAGCATTTTCTATCCCCTGATGTTTTTTGCAGGCTTGAAGGCAAGTGCTGACTTTGATGCTTCTAGGGCTGAATCCAAGACCTCCACGGTTAAGTCCAAGACAGGTCCAACACCAGGACTAGTAGAGATCGAATCAAGACTGTGTAATAAGGGGCTCGAGGCCAAGTCAAGATCGAGTCCAAATGAAAGCGAGACAGTTGGAAGCTCGAGACTCATCAAATCATTTTCAAGTCCAAGACTTTACTTCAGCTATTTTTCTTCATCAATGCATTGCTCCAATGATCAACGTCCACGTGAAAAGAAAAGACAGCATTTTATTTATTTTTTACAAAGTCTCAGTCAGACTGTATTCAGGGAGGCCAATGGCCAAGACCAAGACAAGGCCACAGAAAAGTCAACACAGAAAACTAGCACTTAGACGCTTTCTTTAACATTTACCTCGCTGTTACAGAAGGCTCAGGACAGGAAGTGATGCAATCGACTAACCTGAAAGGGAATAACAAGGTTGACTTTCTCCCCAACCTTCCTGATGAACTTAGTCCTCAACTGACGAGGCAGACGGATCCTAGGGTTCTCTGAGAGTGAGACAGAGAGAGAGAGATTTGTTTATAACAGCCTGAAATTAAATATTATAGACACTGAGAGAGACAGAGAGAGAGAGAGAGAGAGAGAGAGACACTCCCTCACCAGTGATCTCCCGGATGGTGACTCCTTGTTTGATCTCGGCCGGTGGGCTGAGACCTGCGATGTTCACCGCTTTCACTCTGAACAAGTATTTCTCTCCAATTTGCAGTCCACGAACACGATAACTGATCTTATCTACAGGGGTCTCATTGGCCTGTACCCACTCGCTCCCTGAAAAACACACACGTACAAAATAAAAGCCCCGTTTTAAAATATTATATAAATAATACCAAATATCAAATAAATGAAATGTAATATATGTATTTATTTATGTTACATAAGTAAAAATATGAAGAAAAATTGAGTGCTAATAGCTGAGAAATATGTCATTAGTTCTAAAGCATTTATAATAAATAACAATTGTCACACACACACACACACACATACACACACACGTATATATGGCTGACATCCAATAACCACAGGGCATGTAATCAGGGTGACCTTCCTCTAAGTACAGTAGCATGCTAATTTGCTAATTAGTCGCTGTTAGCAGTCCCAGTAGCAGATGCTTTGAGAACCACAGGGAATTCTGAACATCGGGAACTTTAACCCTGTGTAACCTTCGCTTCACAACATCACTTCCTGGTCCTCACCTCCTTCGACGCAGTACTCGATGATGTACCCGTCAACACCACCGGCGCCGATCTTCTCCGGAGGACGCCACTTAAGAGCACACGTGTTGTCTGTGATGTCATCAACCATCAGCCGGGTCGGCTCGCTCGTCGGGGCTATGAGACAGAGAGCTTCAGAGGTAAGATCCAGAAAAACTCTATTAATACTCTCGACCCAAATGGAAAGTCTCGTTATGAACTCCGAGATCCCGCCTCCAAAAGTTTGATGGTGTAGATAGATAGATAGATAGATAGATAGATAGATAGATAGATAGATAGATAGATAGATTAAATAGGCTGTGCTGGATCAAGTGCTATTCTTTGTGCTACAGAATAATGAGTGCGGAAGCCATTTTGTTCAATTAACCCAGTGATTAATGCGATCATTACAACTAGGACTATTCATGCAGCAATATACAGGTATCAGCGATATACCCGACTCCTGTTAAGATTTGTTTCAACGCTCGCTTCAATCTTCTCATTTACACATCATCCTGTTGGTATTCTTATGACTCATTTTGATGTTACGAGCTGTTTATTTTGATGTATTATATATGTTAGCGTTAAAAATGTTCTTCTTCCGTCTGCAGTTTCTATCCCTGATATTGGTTCAGGTTTAAAGGCAGGTGTTAAAGTCATTGGTCTAGACGCTGTTGAAATCCCCCATCTCGTGCACTTTTACTCAAGACAAATCGAACGATTTTGAATACCAGCAACGTTCCTGCCATAAACCTTGATGTAACTTCTGGACTTCAATGGACTTGACTCTGAATTCTGATCCAAGTCTCTAATGGAGGTTCTTCTAGCTACCTGAACTCTATCCTGTGCCGTTCCTAACACGGTCACTGTTATGGTATTACACTGTACGTTTAAAACTCCACTCACACACCGATAGGCATGAAGGGGTTAGAGGTGGCACTGGGTTGGGAGATCCCGATGCTGTTGACGGCGAACACTCTCATCTCGTACATCACGCCCTCGATCATCTTCTTTGCTTCATACACGGTCGACTCGTAGATGTCAAAATTCAGCTTGGTCCACCTGGATGAGCCTTTCTTCTTCCTCTCCATCAGATAACCTGGAGACAATAATAAGGCAACTACGATAAAGATGAGTATACCACAGAAACTGTAGAATTCTGGATTCTGATTGGTCAGAGGGCGGTATTGAAAACATTCCATCATACACAGTTAAAATATCTGATGTCCTGTTTATTTAAAAATAATAATAAAAAGTTCATCACTGTGAAACAGACGTGGTGTAAGAGGAATAAAGCACTAATGGATGTGCTTGTAGGAAAATAAGCAACTTTTGGATAGTTACAAAAACTCCACTGATCTTGCCTTTAAGTAGTGAGCCACCATCAAATTTGGGCGCGTCCCAGAGGATGGAGGCCGTGTCCTCACCCACGCCTGTGCAGCGCACGTTCTCTGGTGGATCAGGAACATCTGAACACAGAAATACACGAAAGAAAGAAAGAAAGAAAGAAAGAAAGAAAGAAAGAAAGGTGTAACTGTAGGAGTACATACAGATGTAGAACAGAGTGTGAGAAAGACGGAGACATGATAAAGGAATGTGAAGTGTAAGACCGTCTCTCTCTCTCTCTCTCTCTCTCTCTCTCTCTCTCACCTCTCACGATCCTGATCATGACCTCGGCCTTGTCCTCTCCCACAGGATTGGTCACGGTGATGGTGTAAAGTCCTTCATCCGACCTCTCTGCTCCCTCAATCACAAAACTGCTCAGGTTCGTCCTGCTCTCCACACGCACTCGTCCCTCAGAGGCCGTCATCTCCTGTTTACACACGCACACACACACACACACACACACACACACACACACACACACACACAAACACACAAAGATCTACAATATCGCAGGACATTACCAAAACTAGCACCCTGGTTTAATAATCACAAACACACACACCTTAAAACAGACCACTTGAAGGGAGGTGGTGTCTACAATTTACAGCTAAATTGTTTGTATTCAAAACTGCACAGAAGCAGAGCCTTCTCAGTATCGAAAGGTCCTTAATGATGCTAGATCAGCATATCTCTCTACTGTAATATAAGATAACAAAAAATAATCCATGACAAAATGCTAATTATCAAAAAAAAAGAGTTAACTTAACTAACTAAACAACTAACCAACCAACTACACGACTAACTAACTAACCAGACAATCAACTATGTAGACAACAAACTAGACAATTAACGAACCAACTTAACAAATAACTACACAGACAACATACTAGACAACTAACTATTTAGACAACAAACTAAACAACTAACTACGTAGACAACAAACTAGACAATTAACTATTTAGACAACAAACTTAACAACTAACTACGTAGACAACAAACTAGACAATTAACTATTTAGACAACAAACTTAACAACTAACTACACAGACAACAAACTAGACAACTAACTTTTTAGACAACAAACTAGACAACTGACTAACTTAATAACTAACTACACAGACAACAAACTAGACAACTAACTTTTTAGACAACTAACTAACTAACTAACTAACTTAATAATTAACTACACAGACAACAAACTAGACAACTAACTTTTTAGACAACAAACTAGACAACTAACTAACCAACTAAACAACTAACTATATAGACAACAAACTAGACAATTAACTATTTAGACAACTAACTAACTTAACAACTAACTACACAGACAACAAACTAGACAACGAACTAGACAATTAACTATTTGGACAACAAACTAGACAACTAACTAACGAACTAACTTAACAACTAACTACACAGACAACAAACTAGACAACAAACTAGACAATTAACTATTTAGACAACAAACTAGACAACTAACTAACTAACTAACTAAACAACTAACTACGTAGACAACATACTAGACAAATAACTATTTAGACAACAAACTAGACACCAAACGAACTAACTAATTAAGGCGTCATTACAGTACTGAGACAGCGCTGGTTAAAGTGGTAAATGACCGAATGCTGGCCTCTGAGCCTCTTGTGTACCCTTGCGTGTGTTGCTTGGTCTTAGTGCAGCTTTTGATACCAAAGTAAAGTGTATGCCTCAATTTTGTATATATTTTCTCGATCTAGAGATAGATAGATAGATAGATAGATAGATAGATAGATAGATAGATAGATAGATAGATAGATAGATAGATAGATAGATAGATAGATAGATAGATAGATAGATAGATAGATAGATAGATAGATAGATATGAACTAAAAATATTATATCAAAGAAGGAATGTTAAGAAGACACTTCAGACTGTCTGGTTCCTGTACAGCACTGATTATAAATGCATAATAAATAATGAATGTTTGTTGGTTCTCACGTTGTCTCCTTTCTTCCAGCAGACGGTGGGCGCCGGTTCTCCTGTGATCTCCACATCCAGACGCAGTTTATTCCCCGCCACCACAATGATGGTGTTCTTGTTCACCAGACTTCCCGTGGTGTCCAGGTGGATTTTCGGTGGATCTGGATGTAAAGAAAGTCAAGAAAACAAAGGAAAACACGTAAGATTTACAGCAGGGCCCTAGAGTCCGACCTCACGAACTGTTCCATTAATTTATAAGGGATAAAAAATATTTTTTTAAAAACAGAAATTTCAATAAATTTGCATCGACTCCACCCTGTATTTTGGATTTTGTTCTAGAAATTCCGCAGATTGCATAACTGCTAAGGAAAAAGCATAAAACTAGAAATCATGAACAATCCTCCTTAGGCTCCATTAGAAAATCAGCTTGTTCTTTGCATGAGTTATCAATCTTGGGGAGGAGCTAAATTCAGAGCCAGAAAAAAGAGAAGCCTTAAACAAAGAAACTAGATTGATCCACTGCATGGAATCACATACAAGTCACATAAACTATGACTTAGGGGTGTTTCTATGGTATCTTTGAAATTCTATGATTTCTACAGATTTACAAACACCTCTACAAATTCCAGACTGCAGCTCATATATAATATAATATAATAATATACTGTATTATAATAATAATAAAGGATCAACAAAAGAGATACTCACCCTGACGAGGAACATATTCGATCTTGATTTCTGTGGGAAATAAATCAGATCATTTAAACAAAGTAACTCAACGTGGTTGAACACTGTTTTGTGTGTGTGTGTGTGTGTGTGTGTGTGTGTGTGTGTGTGTGTGTGTGTGTGTGTGTGTGAGAGAGTTTGTACTACCTAAGAAGTTGAGTTTAGCCGAAAGGGAGAGCGCGTGGCCGTCAGGGACGAAAGTGTAATCTCCTGCGTCCTCCGGCTTCACGTCATCAATCGTCAACTTGTGGATCCTGAGTGAC
>CM022753.1:41970719-42020719 GCA_012411365.1 Ameiurus melas | reverse complement strand
GTCAATCAAGGTTATTGTTCCTGTTATTGTTTCACCATTGTTCCTGGCACCCAATCACTGATCACCATCGTTCCCAAAGACCAATCACTGATCACCATCGTTCCCAAAGACCAATTACTGATCACCATCGTTCCCAAAGTCCAATTACTGATCACCATCGTTCCCAAAGACCAATCACTGATCACCATCGTTCCCAAAGTCCAATTACTGATCACCATCGTTCCCAAAGTCCAATTACTGATCACCATCGTTCCCAAAGACCAATCACTGATCACCATCGTTCCCAAAAACCAATCACTGATCAACATCGTTCCCAAAGACCAATCACTGATCACCATCGTTCCCAAAAACCAATCACTGATCAACATCGTTCCCAAAGACCAATCACTGATTAACATCGTTTCCAAAGACCAATCACTGATCACCACTGTTTCCAATGACCAATCACTGATTTTAAAAAAAAGGTTGAAACATTTAAAAAAAATGTTCATATCCACGTTGAGAAGTGGAGCGCACGTCCTAAACCCCCTTATTTACCACCTGGTTATAGCATGTGACTATATAATGACCTTTTATCCATTAATTTATCCAGTAATTACTTTTTTTTCCTTAGTGCTAGGATACAGAATTGGTACTTGGGTGTGTGTGTGTGTGTGTGTGTGTGTGTGTGTACCGCTCACCGTCACTCTTTTTAGGCTCCACCTTCTTCATCGCCTTCAGTCTCTTCAGCATTCCCCGCAGGTCGGTGATCCCGTACTCGAATGCGATCTTCTCGTAGTCGCAGGGTTTTGCGTTCTTTAGGATCTCCCACACGTCCACGTCCACCTCGGGCTCCTCCTTCTGCTTCCTCTCTCTAACCAATAAACACTTTTCAATTCGAGTTTCGCTTCCGTTTTTACAAACACGGAAGCGTAAGATTTAGCGTTGCAAAACATCTGGTGAGACAATTCAGAAAAGCCAGCAGTGTGTTTGTGTGTGTGTGTGTGTGTGTGTGTGTTGGGGTGGGTTGTTGTGTTGGGGGGGTATGAACTGATTGTTGCCAATGCTATCTAGCTAGCAAGCAACTGTAGCAGGCGATCATTTAAACAGCCAAGTATGAAAATAGTAGCTAGCTTTAGCTGAGCCTTAGCTTACCTCGGTCCAGAATATACCGTACCTCCCAGAAAATTCGCTATCTTTGGTGAATACATGTTTACAACTTTTAAAATGGTGGATTTTGTGGAATACAGCCATGCTGAAGATGTCATACATCCCTGACATTGGATAAGCCACCACCGGGCAGTGGTGGCTCGGTGGTTAAAGGGTGGCTCTGGGTTGCTGACCAGAAGGTCAGGAGTTCAAGCCCCAGTGTTGCCAAGCTACCACGGTTGGGCCCTGGGGCAAGGCCCTCAACCCTCAACTGCTCAGTTGTGTACATGAGATAAATGTAAACTGCCCTCGATAAAGCCGGTTGCCAAATGCCGTAAACGTAAATGATGTTGCGTTTATGTGTTGGATTTTAATGCTCTGGTACTAGAACACCTGGTGCCTTGCTGATGCGGAACCGCTGACATTGTGTATCAGGGAACATTCTGAGGGCTTAGCAAGGAATTCTGGACCTTTTCTTAAGAAGTGCACTGAAATCCAGATCTCCAGCGTCCTCTCCTGCGTCTCCCCTGTAGGTGAAATATAAACATGCATGTGTCAGTAATTATACAGCAGAATGATGTATACTGAATAGTAATATTAGTGTTCTCATGGCCATGCTTCTCCAGCATTTCCGGTACTTTGCATATTTATTTAGCGTGTTGACTGTAGACGTGCTACTCCAGCATTATTACAATTATTACAAGCAGTTTTATTGGTGACAGAGAGACAACGAGACAAACACACACAGACTCACGATCGTTTGAAGGCCTCCAGAATGTTGGTTTGCTGAGCCTCTTGTGCAGCTGAAGAACCGAATAAATAATAATAAGCCTGATGAATCTGCACACATACGTACACACTAGACGCAAGAGTTTGTTTAATTATCTAGCTGTTCTTTTGTACCTTCAACAGTAACCTCAAAAGTGCAGCTGTCACACTTGTCCTTGGATGTGACCTCACAGCGATAACCTCCTGCATCTCCCTCAACCACCTTCACGATGGTCATCTCGTAAGTGTATATCTGCGATACACAGAGAATGTGAAGGCATTTTTTTTCAATGTGAGCTTTTTATCTGAATGAGACTATGATTTATGTGCTTGGCACAGAAAAATTTTGTGCGGCTGTGAATGCGAGTGTATTTTATGTGAATGCGAGAGAATTTTGTGCGAATGTGGAATCATTATACAAACGCGAGAGTATTTTATGTGAATGCGAGAGAATTTTGTGCGAATGTGGAAACATTATGTAAACGCGAGAGTATTTTATGTGAATGCGAGAGAATTTTGTGCGAATGTGGAATCATTATGTAAACGCGAGAGTATTTTATGTGAATGCGAGAGAATTTTGTGTGAGTGTGGAATCATTATGTAAACGTGAGAGTATTTTATGTGAATGCGAGAGAATTTTGTGCGAATGTGGAAACATGAATATTTCATATTAATATGAGACAATCTTATGCAAATTTTCTGTACATGTGAGAGCATTTTGTATGAATGCGAGCGAATTTTGTGTGAGTGTGAATTCATTACGTAAATGCGAGCATATTTTATGTGAATGCGAGAGTATTTTATGTGAATGTGAGGGAATTATGTGTGAGCGTGGAATCATTACGTAAATGCGAGAGTATGTTATGTGAATGTGAGAGTATGTGGAAATGTGACTATTTCATATTAATATAAGAGAATCGTATGCGAATTTTATGTAGATGCGAGAGCATTTTGTCAATTTGAGACAACAATGAACACCTGCGGACTTTTTATGTGAATGTTGGGAAAATCTTTGCGAATCAAATTTTGTGTATATGTGAGAGCATTTTCTGCCACTGTTTTCCAGCCCCGTCCACCAGGACCCATGGAAAGTCCAATTTTTTTTTGTTTTTCCAAGGCTCCAACACACCTAAACCAGGTATTTAGTGGTAGAAAGTGCACCACGAAGGGTTCTCTCACAGGTGTGTTGGAGAACACTGCAATGTGTGAATATATAAGACAATTCTGGGTGTAAGTGACAATCATAACAATTCAACCACAACGCACACGCACCTTGGTGTTCCTGTCATAGGCTTCTTTAAACTGCAGGTGTTTGCCAGCTTTGCTGCCCAGGTCCAACCACTTCCCTTTCAGCCACTTCAACGCCGGTTTCCTCAGAAGATTTGACGAGTCCACCTTGGCTACGAACGTAATGTTTTTCCCTATCGCCGATAACGGTAACCATTTTAAAACCCAACATCATTCAAATCAATCACTTACTTCCTATAACTCTTTACAATTTCGATGACCTCTGACCTTTGGTCGCCGTGGCGCTCTGGGGCTTCTCCACAATAAGGCCAGATATCTGTCGCTCTTCTCCGGGCACATGGTCTGAAGGTGTAGCAGAGAGAAGTCACATGAGAATGAAATCAGCCAATCATGGAGCTTTAAATTTAAGGACAGAACAGACCGGCTGAAGGGACAACACTGTCCTGTCAGTTACACAACCTCCTGTAGGGAGCATTTTGAAACAAATAGCATCATATTTCAGCTAGGCATATCCAATATTACACTTAACACCACAGCGCTGATAAATTCTGGATTCTGATTGGTCAGGAGGCGTTGATTAATTTTCTATAACAGCAGCTCTGACAGTAGTGCAGCGGCAAATCACAGGTTTATATTAACGCTCTCGTTCTGATATGTAATAGAAACATAAATGGGTATGGAAGGAGTCTCCAGTGTCAGAGCTCTGTAAAACTCAGAGGTAAAGATGAAACTTTAAATTAACCCTGCTGGGAAAAAACAAACAATAGAAACCATCACAGAAATTCTAATGGTTTCTATTCCAAAAACCATTACAAAGCATCAGCTAACCATTAAAACCATTACCATTACTGGTGGATAATGGTATCCACTAGACATAACATTCCACCAATATAAGGCAAAAAAAAATTACCAGTAAAGACCCACAGAGACCATTACAGTTTCCATTAAAACCAATACAATTCCCATTTTGACCATTAAAACCATTATAAGTTTTATTATGGTTTCTGTTGGGGTTTTTTTTCAGTAGGGTTTTCTTTTTTAATTAATTTCGAGAGAGAGAGAATAAGGATGTGAAGGAACGGCCGTTTATAGCTGCGATGACGTCAGTGAGAACGGGAACTAACTTTAAATGTAACAATAAATGGATAAAAAATGGACGATGTGATGCTCTTTAATAAATTGGTGGAAATCGTCAGTAAATCGCCGCGGTGTAAGAGGAATAAAACACGTCAGGATGCGCTGTTATTGGAAAATAATCGACGTCAGGATGGCAACAGTGACTCCTCTTGTTCATCACACCATCCGGTCGTTGATTACGCTTCAACGTAAAAATAAATAAATAAATAAATACATTTTAAAATACGATTTAAATACAGAGTTTTTACAAGAGCTACAATTTCGCTTCATACCTCGTAGACTTAAATAAATATATTACATAACAACATGGTACGATGTTTGAAAGGCGTTAAGCGAAAGTGGCTGCTTTCTTTCTCTGTAGGTTCTGCCGTAGGATGCAGAAGACACTCTTGTTCTTTCCTACAGATTAATAATTATCATTATAATATTTTCCCCCCATGTATATGTCATAGACAAATACATGCTAAAGGGATTTGTGTGTCTTACCATCCTCTGGCAACTCTGCATCAAGGAGGACGAGAAAGAGAGAGAGGGAGAAAGAGAGATTAGCGAGTAAAGAGTAGAGTAGAGCCTTTTGAACATATGACCTTCTTGAATTACATTTACACACACTTACACTCAAACCCATATCTCCTGTCCTGTTAGGATTTCAGAAAGAAGACGTATCAGTTGGTTAAACCGATTTTTTTGAACCCCAGACTGTTGGTAGTCGTTGTCACTATTGGTATATCTATACAGACGAGCAAGGTGACTTGAAACTAAGCGTATAAAAGAAGGACATGAGAAAACATGGAGACTAGAGGAAGCCAAACCTGAGCTCAGACCAGCGACAGAGCTGCATTCCCTCGATTAGGTATGACGCTGTAAAGCAGTTCTCACCAACCATGTTCCTGGAGATCTACAGTACCTTCCTGGTGATCTACAGTACCTTCCTTCATTCCTGGAGATCTACAGTGCCTTCCTTCCTTCGTGAAGATCTCCAGTAGCTTCCTGGAGATCTACAGTACCTTCCTTTCTTCGTGAAGATCTCCAGTAGCTTCCTGGAGATCTACAGTACCTTCCTTTCTTCCTGGAGGTTTCATCTCCAACCAAAATCTAACACAAATTCTAAGAACTTCTTCAGGTAATGATTAGATTGGGTGGGCACCATTATGTTGGAGCTAAAGTCTCCCTGAAGGTAGATCTCCAGGAACAGGGTTGGTTACCACCACTGTAAAGCAACAAATCTAAACCCTTGGTTCCTCAGTGATTCCGAAGTGATTCCTCGGACCAATCCTACACTCTGTATGTGTGATCTGACGTTTCTTCAGTTCCCCGCTCACAGCTTTAGTTCCTACCTGAATTTAGAACATTAAACACGGCATTGTCCATATACATTATAATGTTTAGATATTGAAAAGCATAGAGAGAAAACAAAAGAAGAAGAAGAAGAAGATGAAGGAGACATATGTTAAGGCTCCAGCAGGCTGCTACCAATTCCATGCCACCAATATCACCTTCTCCAAAGCTCTCATTTCTCTCGGCCATTAGACGATTTATAATTAGAGGAAGTGGTTTTGTCTCGAGTCTTCTCAGCAAGCAGCACGTCTCAATCCTGAGTCGCGTGATCTTCGACTTTAGGAACGTTGTCTTCTCCCAGGTGTCGTCTCTCAGCACTGTTTAGCCCACCGTGTTCTATCCTGGCAGAGTTGTTTGGTCTGGTCCTTTTTACTTGTTTGTTCTTGTTTGATCTTACAAAACTACAAAAGCTGTCACCGGAAATGATTCCAATTACGGTGTTGTCCAAAAACAGCCCGTTACCAAACTTGCACGCCAGCATAGAGAATCATCACTTGAAGACACTGACAAGAACATAGTGGAACTAGATTTCATCCTCAACGCTCTGATCTAACTCACTAGCGCATGAAGTTCTTTTCAGACTTCTGGGTGAAGTATGAACGCTGTTTTCGAGCACGGGAACATTCCAGAGACATCCCATACCGGTCCGTCTTGAAAACGGTGGTCTGTGATTCACTTCACCAGAACCACAGCAACTGGTGTGGAAGACGCCGGCATGCCGAGGAATTTGATTGGTCCAGGTCGTTGTGACGTCGTTACAGGACGGTAACGAGATCAGCTCCACGTTTGATGCATGATGGCCACTTGGATGTTGGATGAAGAACCTAGTGCCTACCATTATGCACACCTGCATGCATTAAATGGAGTTGTGCAATCCATCCATGGTTCTGAGGAGGAAGGAATTCTTCGAGGTGAACGTAAACGTTCGATTCTAAGCCCCGCCCCCAAACGAGCCCAGAATCCATCCTCGAGTAAGTGTGAAAACGCCTTAAGAGGCAGACTATTAGTTTAATATGTTTAATGGGGTGTTTCAGAGCAGGGTAAAAAAAAAAAAAACATAAAGGTCACTCAGTGCATGCCATCCCAAATTTCGGATTGGGATTGGGAACCGCTTATATTGGCTTTGCTCTGTGGAGCATGAACCGCGTTCTCGTTCGTGCACAAAACACACAGACTCCGATATATACTCACACTGCATGGAAACCACGTATATATCACGGTAACGAACGCTGCGGTGTTTTTAATACACCGCCAACGATGCTTTTGCATTCCAGTCTTTTCTTTTCAATCCACGTCAAAACCCATGGAAGCTCAGCACTTCCACCAATTTCCCGACCGTGGCCAGGTGGACGGGTGTGATTGAGTCACAGCGTGACTCGCTACATCACCCAGTGTTTCGCTTACAGAACTTCAGAATGAAACCTCATAACACACGCCGGTCTTCGTTCGGTCAGTCAGAACCCCTGGAACGGACACGGAAATCCACCGCCAGAGTCAGTGACCGACTCACGTGCATGCTTAGAGCCACGTGGGAATCCGTACGTTCAACGTAACACCGTCGGAGCTTCCCGGTGACGCGCAAGCTCACGCGGACAGCGCGTCGCACGCTCGCGGTACTGCGTGGACGCGTGTCGAGCATGCTCCCAATAACGAGCTCTTGGCCACGCGGACGCTCGCAGTTTTACCGCACGCTCATTTTCGTGAGCGGCTGATCAGCAAACACACGCTACGTGAACCTAAACACACACACACACACACACACGCTGAGACAGAAACACAAAGTCAGCTCGGTGGATCGTTTCCTTTTCCTTACCGTCCCCCCATCCTTCATCCACTTCTGCATGAGAAGAAGCAACAAGCGGTCAGAAAGGGTTAATATGCGGACAAGAAACAGTTAAATTGTCATCACTTCTCACACACACACACACACACACACACACACTTGTCTTATTATCCTTGTCCTTGTGGGGACCGACCAAATGTCCCCACAAGGTCCAAACTGTCAGATATTTCTCATCTTCGTGGGGATAGTTGGTCCTTGATAAGATTTAAAACACACACACACACACACACACACACACACACACACACTCACACACACATTATCCTGTAACCTTTTGTACCACTAGAATTAGTCTTATGTCATGGTATCATAAGTAATAGACACATAAATCACAACTAATATGATAATAATCAGAAAAAACACACACTGGTCATTTAAACATACAGTGAGGAAACGATGAGGAAACACACTGGCCACGCCCACAAACAAGAACCTACAAGCAACACGACATGAGCCATGGGTTGTTGCTTGCTAGTGTGAGTGTTTGACAGTCAGATGTGTATACTTTCACCTAAATAAATTAGCTTGCACACTATTCACTATTTATACAAGAGTTAGTATATCACGTAAGTTATCATTATTATTTCATTTAATAAATAAATCCAAGAAGTAGATTTTTGTTGTTGTTGTTGTTGTTGTTGTCGTCATGTCGTCATATTTCTGATAGCATTCCTAGCTGTTGTTAGAGCAGTGGTAGCATGAGGAAACTCACCAGCAGGAGGAGCTGCTTCCTCTTTTGTAGGAGCTAAAAAAACAAATTTAATGGAACAAATCCGTAATTAGCAAAAAAAAACAAAAAAAAACAAGGATATATATATATAGAAGGTAAAATTACAATTTATTTCGTGTGTGTGTGTGTGTGTGTGTGTGTGTGTGTGTGTGTTAGATACTTTGAAAAGCGACCTTTAGTGTTAGAAAGGCACTAGATACTTTGAACACATAAATAAATCAAATAAATAAAAACATTTTGCGGAAATTAGGACTGGGATGGGAAATAAAAGTCGCAGTCTATTGCAGGGAATATATTTGGACGAGACAAGGTTCAAAGCTCTATTAAACGTACAGCGAGGTTTGAAGACGATGGAGATCGGAGAACTCTCCTAATGGGCGTGGCCTAATATTGTAATGAGCAAGCCCTCGAACGCAATTCAACACGCTGGCATGAGCGACGAGAATCACAAAGCGGTTAATTGTAGATGAATACAGTAGCTACTCTTCCTCTGTTAGCGTTTGCGCTCTTGTTTAGCTTCCACTTGCTAGATTAGCTTTCATTCACTAGGTTGCTTAGACTCAGAATATGAACTCTTGTTCATACATAAAAATCTGTGTGGGCGGGATTAGAAACCTATCAGCCTTATGATTGGCGATAGTAAAGCTTATGCAAGCATTGCGGAAGTTTATCCCCGCCCACTGTGCATCAAAAGGGGATAATCTGGTGCCTGCAGATTGTGATCACATGACCACTCTTGTTAAGTGCGATGTCTCTGAACAAGGACGTAACTGGATACAATTACTGGAATCTGCGACCCACGCTGAAAATGGGAACTCAATCGGTTTTAGCTTCCTTGGAGTTTTATTAGCATGACAGGTCCAGATTCCCTCGTATCGTTACCCCGATATATCCCCACACATCTAGAGCTGTGGGATCATTTCACTTATAATACTCTCATGAATTTCTCCAGAAAGCAGTCACTGACCCCCAACTTTCCAAACCAGAAACAGATCGTCTCTCCACTTATCAACTCCTCGCGATGCTGGGATACAGGACACGTCAATTGGCCTTGGTTCCCCGTGGGGTCGGGTTGCGAGTCCCACCCTGAGGGTTTGGAAAGCATACTGAAGGGTCGACACCTCTATTTTGGACAAGGTTTGTCTTTCATGGTGAGATTCAGTTAACTGGTGTTGTGTTTGGTTCTCGTTAGAGTTTGGCATTGTTCGTCCAGCCGTAAAAGGATCTCGTCGAGCAACCAAGAAGCCCTCTGAGTCACAAGATGGAGCAGATTGCCAAACACAATCCAATCTAATCCACTGACAGGTGTAGCAAGAACACAGCCAGACACGACATGGCAATTATAAAACAGACCTCCGTGGCAGGAACCGTTTTTAGGAACTCGTGAACTGTTGGCTTGTTTGCACCCAAGGAGCCGGAACTGATTTTAATTTCTTTGCTGTACTTCCAGAAAATGTCCGTCGCGCCCTGGCGTAGGCAAACGCGTAGTCTAAAAACTCTCAAAGTTCTTCGGTTTGTGTAAACAGCGGAACTCTCTAAGGTTCTACATATAATTCTACAACAGAGAGGTTTCAATTTCATAAAAACTTTAAACGTGAAAAAAAAAAACCACTCGAACCGTTTAAAGACCGGTTCAGGAATCTTTCCATTGCGGAACAGGAACTATTACGGTGAAGCATGACATGCTGGACATCACTGATTGGTCAAATACAAATTCCACAGATTCATAGAATGGCTGACCTTTTACCTGGGATTTTAAAAAGCTTTTTTTTATTATTATTTAATTTTTTTTGTCTAACATGAATTTATTGAAGATTGGTTTATAAATATTTTTATTTGAATTTTGGTGGCTTAGTGGTTAGTGGTTCTTCCTTTGCTTCAGGGGTTTCCTCCAGGTTCTCCGGTTTCCTCCCCCAGTCCAAAGACATGTGCTGTACTCTGATTGTCATTTCCAAATAGTTTGGGGTGTGCTAGTGTGTGAGTGATTGTGCCCAGCAATGAGTTGGCACCCCGGTCCATGGCGTCCCCCCTGCCTCTTGCCCCAAGACATGCATGGTAGGCTGATCGGCATGTCCAAAGTGTCTGTAGTGTATGAATGTGTGTGTGAGATTGTGTCCTGGGATGGATTGACATCCCGTCCAGGGTGTACCCCGCCTTATGCCCGATGCTCCCTGGGATCGGCTCAAGGATCCTCAAGGATCAATGTATGGATGGAACATGTCTTTTGCTTTTGCGTTACACTTAACAGCAAAGAAAAATATGTCCATGTTGTTTTTTTGGTTTTTTTTCAGGCCTAAAGGCGAGTGTTTGTGTTCTGAAAATCAGCTTACATGTCCACGTAACCCGACTCTGAATACGCCTAACTTTCCCCACGTAAATGTAACTATTTTGGAGTTTTAAATATGGAATTAAATACAACTGTATATTATCTCAGAGGAGGAGACAGAAACAAAACATCAAAATGGCCGATGTGGATGTAAATAAGATTATAGAGGGGCAGCCGCAAATGGTGGAGTTAATCCACGTCCCCTGTCGATTCATGCAGCTAATCGGAGATCGTCATGGTAGTCATGTGATTACACAGAGTGACACGCCCCCTAGATCTGGTCTCCATTTCAGCTGACGCTTTGCACACACATCCCGAACAAGGAAGGCTTGAACTTTCCTGTTTTGTAGAAATCACAGCATGACCCGAGTCGAGCGTTACGGACTAGAAAGACTTTCTTTTATTTTATTTTCATTAAAAGTCACAGATCTGTCTGTCTTTTAAGTGCATGCGATCATTTCATCATTCTCATTGTGCCATCGATGATCTAATGCTCCATCTGTCAACTTTAATCGTTTCGTTATCAAGCTCTTAACCGAGATCAGGTTTTAACATCGTATCTATTATCGTATTTCAAATTTTAAGAAGAAGTCCTTGGAAGAGACTTCCAGTTCGGACCAGGGCCCTGAATGTAATCCCTGGGATTTACTGTGCGTGTGAATCGAGAAGCAGACCAAGGAGGCATGCGAGAAAATAATTAAAGGGACAGATCGTGTTGTGGTGCTGATTAAGGAGGTGATAGAGTCCGATATCTCGGCTACGTCTAACGCACATCACTTGAGAAAAGTGTGAATATGCGATTCGAATTCGTCCGTCTCTCTATAAATACCCTCGTCCGTCGCTCTATCTGCAGGTTTCTCTTTTTATAGGTCTGTTTCTCCAAGCAGGACCAAACATGGAGCTCTGCATCGGAGCCGCTGCGCTATTCTGACGCTCCAGTAAAATCGACCATAAACAGGTTTTTTTTTTGTAACGAATGAGATGAGGCGCTGGAGACGATATGACGAGCGCTTGAGGAGGAATTTATGTCCCCGAGTCATGTTATGCTGAGGCTTCTACCATCTCTAGGTTCAGTTTTTGCTGTCAAAGTCATCTCTCTCTCTCTCTCTCTCGGTATCTCTCTAATCTCTCGGGAATGTCCATGTGCTGCGAATTTCTTGTCACGTTTATATTTTCCGCTCGCTCTCCCCCTCGGTTCTGCACTGAGCTGAGAGAGTCTTTCAAAGTTCTGTCACTTTTAGTAAAGCGGTGTATAAACGTTTTCAGGTGAAACGCCTGGTTTATGCACACCATGTCGAGAAATGCAGATGAGAATTAGCAAGCGCACACAAAACACCAAACTCCAGAAACAGCTGACAAAATGGTGACTAAAACGAAAACAGTTAAAGAGCGCCTCCTGTGTTCAGCACGTGGTAATTCTTTACTTCCAGTAATACAGCTCAGCCACTGCAGCACATCAGATATCACAAACTCCTCCTTCTTTTACAGGCTACTCTTATTTTGTCTTCATTTTTTGTCTTTCAAGTCATTAATAAGAAACGGGCAATGTTGTTTTTTTAACGCAAATTTTGCATGTGATTGATATAAATAAGTGGTTCTAACGCTTGTATTGTGTATAATATAATGTGTGTATTGATCCTTTGTTTCCATGGAGGAAATGGTTCATTTCATTTCTTTATAATTAATAATAAAAAAAATTTTAATGTTTCATCAAATAAACAGAGTGGCGCGAAATGTTCCTTCGTCGTTAATGTTCAGCAAGCTGTTTCTCTTTGTCAGGGTGGCACCGGACCCAAAGTCTATCCCGGGAATACTGGGTATGAGATGGGAATACACACCAGTCCACTAATCACTGATCACCAGTCCACTAATCACTAATCTCCAGACCACTAATCACTGATCTCCAGTCCACTAATCACTAATCTCCAGTCCACTAATCACTGATCACCAGTCCACTAATCACTGATCTCCAGTCCACTAATCACTAATCTCCAGTCCACTAATCACTGATCACCAGTCCACTAATCACTGATCTCCAGTCCACTAATCACTAATCTCCAGTCCACTAATCACTGATCACCAGTCCACTAATCACTAATCTCCAGTCCACTAATCACTAATCTCCAGACCATTAAACACTGATCACCAGTCCATTAATCACTGATCTCCAGTCCACTAATCACTAATCTCCAGTCCACTAATCACAGATCACATCCCTACCACTGATCTCCAGTCCACTAATCACTAATCTTCAGTCCACTAATCACTAATCTCCAGTCCACTAATCACTAATCTCCAGACCACTAAACACTGATCACCAGTCCACTAATCACTAATCTCCAGTCCACTAATCACTAATCTCCAGTCCACTAATCACTAATCTCCAGTCCACTAATCACTAATCTCCAGTCCACTAATCACTAATCTCCAGTCCACTAATCACTGATCACCAGTCCATTAATCACTGATCTCCAGTCCACTAATCACTAATCTCCAGACCACCAAACACTGATCACCAGTCCATTAATCACTGATCTCCAGTCCACTAATCACTGATCTCCAGTCCACTAATCACTGATCACCAGTCCATTAATCACTGAGCGTACACTATCTACTGGCATGTTTCTGAGCAGAACATGGAGAACTCAGAGGAACCCTGCATGACTTATCGCATCTGTGTGTGTATGTGTGTGTATGTGTGTGTGTGTGTGTGTGTGTGTGTGTGTGTGTGTGTGTGTGTGTGTGTGTGTGTGTGTGTGTGTGTGTGTGTGTGTGTGTGTGTGTGTGTGTGTGTGTGTGTGTGTGTGTGTGTGTGTGTGTGTGTGTGTGTTTCCAGGCTCGTAAATACATGTTTTAAACCTCTCATAAATATTACACATTCTCAAATTTCTACCTACGGTATATATATATATATATGTATGTATATAAAATCAGCAAGTTGGAGTAAAGGAACAGAAATGAAAAACTCCTCAAATAAGTAAATAATAATCTCACCTTAACATACACGATCTTTCTTTCATATCATACATTCATTTATTTTTAGTTAATATTCATTATTTAAGATTTTAATGTAATATTAAATTTCCGTTTATTACATTTCAGTGTAAATCTGTGGTTACACACAATTAACCGGATCAGTGGAAGCAATAAACTGAGAGAAATCAACACCATAAACAAAACAAATGTTGGCTTTCAGAAGCAAAAATAAGAATAAAGACGGTAGCGTGACGTAAAAACAAATATCGCTAAAGTCCAAGGACAAAATCCAAACGGCGCTAAATCATATTTCACCACCTGTGTGTAATTTATCACTGGACACACACACACACGTCACCAACATGGCCAAGATGTGAGGTAATGCCATGAGACACGGAGACTGTGTGTGTGTGTGTGTGTGTGTGTGTGTGTAGATAGACACATTTACAGAGAAGGTATCATTAGTTTTAGAGCTTGTTTTGAAAATGAAGAAAGAGTTTGAAAGTTTCTGCAAACGATTCATACGTCATACACGACGCTATGTTGACGCTAGCAGGTGACGAGTTGTTCGTGTCACTTGTGGAGGCGTGGCTTGTTTTCTTTTTGGTCGTATCTACAGTATGTGCTGTGTCCGTAAATAAAATGAAATAGTGTGAAAGTGGGTTGTTGGATTTACGCGCTACGTGCTGACTTTGGTGCTAGCGTCGTTCTCGGATCGGGTTAGCGGAACAAGCGGATCGTTTGTCCAAGCCGCTATACACATTGAGCGGACGCACCGACGATCTCTGCCACTTCTTTCCCAACTTTATTTTTCTTCGTAACGTCTCTGTACACGTTTAATGACAGGACGTACGGTAGGTTGGACGTCGGGATGAGATGGAAAAACAGTTATAAGAGTTTCTTCCATTTTTGCAGGAACAAGTTGGAGACAGGAGGTAAAGCAAGGAAAGGCGAGGTAAAGTGAGGTAAAGTGAGGTAAAGTGGGGTAAAGTGAGGTAAAACAAGGTAATGTGAGGTAAAACAAGGTAAAGTGGGGTAAAGTGAGGTAAAGAGAAGTAAAGTGAGATAAAGAGAGGTAAAATGAGGTAATGTGAGGTAAAACAAGGTAAAGTGAGGTAAAACAAGGTAAAGTGGGGTAAAGTGAGGTAAAGAGAAGTAAAGTGAGGTAAAGAGAGGTAAAGTGAGATAAAGAGAGGTAAAATGAGGTAACGGGAGGTAAAGTGAGGTAAAGAGAGGTAAAGTGAGGTAAAGAGAGGTAAAGAGAGGTAAAGAGAGGTAAAAGTGAGGTAAAGAGAGGTAAAGAGAGGTAAAGAGGGGTAAAGTGAGGTTAAGCGAGGTAAAGAGAGAGGTAAAGTGAGGTAAAGTGAGGTAAGGAGATGTAAAGAGAGGTAAAGAGGGGTAAAGTGAGGTAAAGAGAGGAAAAGAGAGGTAAAGAGGGGTAAAGTGAGGTTAAGCGAGGTAAAGTGAGAGGTAAAGTGAGGTAAAGAGAGGTAAAGTGAGGTAAGGAGATGTAAAGAGAGGTAAAGTGAGGTTAAGCGAGGTAAAGTGAGAGGTAAATTGAGGTAAAGAGAGGTAAAGTGAGGTAAGGAGATGTAAAGAGAGGTAAAGAGGGGTAAAGTGAGGTAAAGTGAGAGGTAAATTGAGGTAAAGAAAGGTAAAGAGAGGAAGAACAGAAGGAATGCCGGTGCACACACGGCGCACAATGGGTTTGAGGCGATCGTTCGGATTTGTTGGTTTGAGTCTTGTACTAAATAAACGACATGTGACCTTCTACGCTCGCTCTGCAGCCTGCCGATAAAAATACAGAAGAAAGAAGAAGGACCTACAGTGACCTACAGTGCTGTGCAAAAGTCTAAGCACCCTCGTTTTTTTATGTTTATTTTATGTCATGGTTATTTAGCCCTGGAAATTCTATCAAATGCAGGTATCAGGAGTTCTTTGTTGTTGTTTTTTTAATGAAACTGCTTGACGGTGAATCTGAGAGGAATCTTCCTGTCAGCTACATACATGAACTAAACTTTCGCTGCAATCCATTTTACTCAGAACCGGGAAAGATCAAAGTCGATTTTCCCAAGCTCTGATCTAAATCCGTTCCAGTGCTTGGATGCCCGGAGCAAGCTCGTGTTTATATTCTACATGAGTTATAAAACGATGTTTAAAATCGCACAACTGTCTTTGTCATTTCTTTGCTTTTCAACATCTTTTCAATATTATACGCAGGTAATATAGTAAGAGAAGCGTGCAGACAACACAGTTTTTGTGTTTCAGGAAGAGGTACGTAGGTCTTTACACGTGGTTTGAAAACTGAGAATTTCGTTCCACGACTAGGGCACCAGAACGGAGAAGAGTCTTGATGCGGGTCTATCTTGTGTCCTGGGAGATGGTAGGACCAGTCGGGCGGTGTTAGAGGGTCGGAGGGAGCAGGGTGCAGTGTGGGGAGTGATAAGTGCTCTGAGGTAAGTGGGTGCTGGTCTGTTTTGGGGTTTTGTAGGCGAGCATCAGTGTTTTAAATCTCCAGTGGAGGGAGCGTAGCAGTGGGGTGGTGCGGGAGAACTTGATGATGAAGGATGAAAACAAGTCGCGCTGCTGCATTCCGGATCAGTTGGAGAGGTGGAATGGAGCTCGGAGGCGAACCTGTCGGGGGCGAGGTGCAGTAGTCCAGACTGAAGCAGCACCTGAGAGGCCTGTGTGGATAGGAATGGACGAATCCTTCTCATGCTGTGAAGGAGAAATCGACATGAACGAGATGAGTGATGAGAGAGGAAAAGGACAGTCCGTGGTTAGTCCAAGGCTGCGTCCAGAGACCGAAGGTGAGATCAGATAGTTGTCCAGGGAGATCACGAGATCCTGACATGGTGACGAGTCACCTAGTTCTGTTTTGCTGGGATTACATTTCAGCTGATGAGCTGCCATCTGTGATGAAATAGATGTCTGCAGGACCTGCGGAGACCCGAGTGTCTGAGGGAGGGAAGGGGATGATGAGTTATCAGCGTTGCAGTGGTGTTAAAACCCATGTGAGGATATGACCTCACCAAGAGATCGAGTGTAGAAGGAGAACAGAAGAGGACCTGAAAAGAAGTACTGAGCCTTGTGGGATACCAGTGGAGAGTCTACGTGAAGCAGATATGGATACCCTCCACATCACCTGATGCACCTGATTTACAAGAGCGTCTGCTGAAAGGTCATGGAGGTCTTGTCATTCAGAAGGTCTTTTCTATCCTCTCCATCCTCCTCTAACACGACTCCATGAGTTTGTTTGCTAAATGCTCTCACACCTTTCAGACGCACACACTCTCTCTCTCTCGTTCTTCTCCGCAGCCACACGGCTCTATTCTGGAGACTGTTTATTGTGGAGTCGTGCTTTCTGAGATCCACCACTGAGGTGTAATCTGAGCTTTTGTACAGCAGGCAGGAGGGAGGTCAGATCACAGAGTGAGAAAGGTGTGAACAAGAGACAGCGAGAGAAGGAGAGCGAGAGAAGGGGAGGAAGAAGCGCGTGTGTCCGAGCGGCGCCGCCATGTCAGATATCTGATATGAGTGATGTCATGACGTCGGACCTCGGGAAACGTGGGTGTGAGTAGATATATCATGGAGTGTGGACGAGGGTGGAAAAGGCCTGACGAGATGATTGAGAGAACATCCTGCAAATAATTCAGCTACTAGAATTACCACGTCCAAATAAAGCCAGCGCTCAGAGCATACGCATACAGAGATTAGAAACCGTCAACGTTTACAATTATTATTCAATAAAAAAATGATAACCTGTCTACAATGTGCAGAAGGAGAAGAAGAAGAAGCAGGAGAAGAAGAAATGAAGAACATAAAAATCTTTTTTTTAATTTAAAATACAAATTCTTTAATGACTAATAAATACTACAACTGTATGTTATTTATTTGATCACTTTTTCTTTTTTTTATATAAATTCACATCTTTTATTTTATGGAAAATTAAAAAAAGGCGGAACTCTTCGATACATTTTATCTCACGTTATGAGATTTCCTAGCAAATAAATATTTTGAATACAGATGAGATTCATACTAATATTTCGATTATTTTATTATTATTATTACTCAGGCGTCTTTGCTTATTCCAAGCATTATTGAGTCTGCGGAACACTACTCGAATTGGCGAATCGCGATCGCACGAAACTGTTCCACGCGCTCTTTCTCAGTGATGCTTGTCGGTAAACGAGACCTTTTATCTATTACGTGAATCGAAAGAGCGCTTCGCCGGAATTGTGACGTCATCACGACGCGTCTCGGCCCGAATCTCCGGAAAACCTGCGGTAATTTGCGGAAAACTGCGCGTTGCTCCGAATGCTGCGGATACTTCCTCGATTTCCTGGAAATCCTGGAGGCACTGAATATTTTAGACGATGGAATAAGTTTAACAATTCTGTATGTTTTCATAAAATAAAAAAAAAACTAGGTCATAAATTTAACAATGGCAGCGGATCGTTTTTGCTTATTTCAAAACGTCCGTTAGAAAATTAAATTAAATGTCTAGAAATAAGCTAAACAATCTTGTTTTAAATATCTTTATAATATAAATAACAGCTGTATTGCCTCTATCTTTGTCTGAATATTAAGTTGTAATCTGTCTATATCTATTTTCCCTTCTCATCGTGTGTCAGAAAGCTACACTCATCAATGTTTTCATTTTTTATGACCCCCCCCGTCTCTCTCTCTCTCTCTCTGTGTGTGTCGCTCTCTCCTTCCTGCTCTCTAAAGACATGTTGGCGTTTCTGCTTTAAAGACGTCGCTCTCAGCTTTCATGCTTCACACAGACGTGACTGCACTGCTGAAAGGAGATCCGGTCGTGTTTTACAGCTCTGCAGAACACCGGTGATAAATATCCCAGATATTAATGTCAGAGATTTGTAAACATTCGGCCCACTGCTGATTCAGCTGTTGCGTTTAGAAATACCAAGTTACAGTGGAATAAACCTCCAACTTAACTGGCAACTCATGCAAATAATGGATCTTGGAAAATAATGTCTATAATTATACCTAGCTGATAATGTTTTTGTTTAACGTGTGACTCTCTGTATTTATAATACTCACATATAATCTAATATACTCACATATAATCTCATATAATCTCATATAATTTAATATACTCTCATATAATCTCATATAATTTAATATACTCTCATATAATCTAATATAATCTCATATAATTTAATATACTCTCATATAATCTAATATAATCTCATATAATCTAATATACTCACATATAATCTCATATAATCTCATATAATCTCATATAATTTAATATACTCTCATATAATCTCATATAATTTAATATACTCTCATATAATCTAATATAATCTCATATAATTTAATATACTCTCATATAATCTAATATAATCTCATATAATCTAATATACTCACATATAATCTCATATAATCTCATATAATTTAATATACTCTCATATAATCTAATATAATCTCATATAATCTAATATACTCTCATATAATCTCATATAATTTAATATACTCTCATATAATCTAATATAATCTCATATAATCTAATATACTCTCATATAATCTCATATAATTTAATATACTCTCATATAATCTAATATACTCTCATATAATCTCATATAATCTCATATAATCTAATAAACTCTTATATAATCTAATATAATCTCATATAATCTAATATACTCTAATATAATCTCATATAATCTTATATACTCTCATATAATCTAATATACTCTAATATAATCTCATATAATCTAATATACTCTCATATAATCTAATCTACTCTCATATAATCTAATCTACTCTCATAGGGCAGAAAATAATTTCATTTATTAATGAGCGAAATCAAAGCGGATAAACTACAGATGTGGAAATAAACCAAATGAGCCATAAATCATTCCAAACATTCCACCCTGATGTTATAAAGAATAGGGTAAACATTTATATAAGAGTCTTCTTCCTTCTTAACTTGACAAAATGGCATTTTCATAAAGAAATAATCCTGTTTATTGGTCGTAGATTATTGATCAGGTCCTTGTGTTATTTATTTTAAAAAATAATAAATTATCTACTTATCAATCTTAATATGGTAAATATGTTGATAATCAGGGATCAGTTCAAGAAAGCATGAAAGAATTGA
The DNA here is from genome assembly GCA_012411365.1 of Ameiurus melas. NCBI lineage: Eukaryota > Metazoa > Chordata > Actinopteri > Siluriformes > Ictaluridae > Ameiurus > Ameiurus melas. Next base: position 42,001,098 of record CM022753.1, on the reverse strand, counting down.
AAAATAATCGATGCTACTTGCTGATATAATTATGTTCATTAATTATGGTTCAGTGTGTGTGTTATTTATACTACGTCCAGTGATGGTTAAAAGAACATCATGAGCAAATCGTTATGGTGATGTGATATAACTCTGTAATTATGTACAGAAGAAAGGAGTCCATCAAGGCTACGTCCTGGGAACCTTTTTGTTTTAATTTTTAAAAACTTTCTTTCTGACTCTGTAGCTATAAAGTTGTTCTTTGGTGTAAATTATTATCGTGCCTTTCTGCAGTCACAGTAATGATGTCGTTCCTATAGTTTCTTCCCAAAAGCTTTCTCACACCACGATCATTACTTTCATCGTCTTCGTTAGAGTACTATTAATTATTTTTTATATTAATTATTGTGCAGTATCATTTTATATTATTTCCAGAGATGGTAAAAAGGCATCATGAACATTTTATGGCAATGTGATGTACTTATCATGGACTCTTCCAATATAATTGGAAGATATTACTATTGGAAGATATTATTATTGGAAGAATTATTGTTTTATATATATATATATATATATAATTGTAATAAAGGAGTCTCTCAAGGCTATGTCCTGGGAATTGTTTTGCTCCAAAAAGTGAATTCTAAGACAGTCTACGAGAAAGCATGGTGCAATAATGTTATAACCAGAATAACAAACACTTTTAAAATGTCTGAGTGTCATTTATATTATTAGCCTCTTTTTTTGTTTTGTTTTGGTTTTTTTACTTTATGTTATGTAATATTCCAGAGATGGTAAAAGGACATCATGAGCGAGTCCCTCAACAATTTTATTATTTATTTATTTATTTTTACATATTTTGTAAAGTTATGTAGATACTGTTTTGTATAAATAAATGAAAGTTCCATCTACTGCAAAGCTAAAGATTTTTTAATTAAGTATTAAATAATTATTGTGCCATTCTGAGCTGAGAGGTAACGATGTCATTCCTGTAGCCTCTTAACAAAATCACACACTTGCAAAAATAATAATTCATGTGGCGTAAAGTCGTGGATGTCTTGATGATGTCTTGATAATCAGGCATTAAGTCTATGAAAAAACAATGCAAGAAATAAAACCAGAATAACACATTCAAAAACTGTCATGCATAATTTATGCCAATAGGCTTTTAGGGTTTTTTTTGGTAGTTATTACAGTTCACTGCAACTTTATATTAGATTAGATTAGATAAGATTAGATTCCAGAGACGGTAAAAAGATTTTCAGAAAAGAAGAAAAAATGCACTAAACTGTATCTTTGTAATAACGGTGTCCCTCAAGGCTACGTCCTGGGAACGGTTTTGTTTGTCAGTTTCGCTCAAACAGTGAATTTAACATGCTTTTAAAACTCTTTTATGATACATAACTGGATCTTTGAGTATCACTGATGTGTCCACTTACATATTTTGTACATTATGTAACAGTATACTGTATATAGCGTACCGTACTTTTCTTTCTTAGAAAAGGTAGCTATAATGTTATCGAGATATTGATGTATTTATAAATATAGATGTCATACATTTTGAAGATGGATTTATCACACTTTTAAAATTCATTAAAGTACATACTTGAACATTAAGGACCACTCTTGTGCCTTTGAATGTCTGTGTATCGATTGTGTGGTACCTTGTGGAACGAAAATACGTCTCTGTACAGAACCTTTCTGTCTGATATGGATATATTTCTTCATTTCGTTATACCATCCACAGCAAAGGAGGAATATTTAGATATTTACATATAAATAACTGTATTTCTTTGGAACTTATAAATATGTGTTTGTGAAATAATCATTTAAATATTAGTAATTATTGCTCCATCTGGACCAACTGGTCAGTTGGTGTTGTCTTTTCTGTAATCTCTCCTGAAAATTCAAAATTGTATTCATTTGTCACACGACATCATTTCTATGAAAAGGTGACGTTAGTGTTTGGATTTTTCTACGTCTTTGTTGAATAAAATCCAGCCACTTGTCCAAACTCCTGCAGTTTAGCGGTAGCACCTCCGAGCACCCTCATCACCACTGAGAATATCTCGATTTTAATTCCTACCTTCTGTCTAGTTCCCACTGATTACACCTATATTCGGTTATTTAGAGCAGGTTGATGGTAGTACCTGGCTTCTTCGGTTCAGGCATGTTCCTGTTTCATGCGTTGACGTGTCTCTCTCTCACTCTCTTCTTTGTCTTCCCCCTTTCCTCTAACTCGATATGTACAGTCTGGATCCTCTATCCATTTATATATGAAGAAATATGAAGGAGGGCGTGTGATGAGAGCAGGACTGAGAGAGCGAGGGAGTGAAGGAGGGAGGGACAGAACAGAGTGTCACTTGAGAGCTCGAAATAATCTGAGGTGTCTGTGGAAAGAATGTGTGAAAGAAGAGAAAGGGGGAAATGAAGGAGGTTTATTATAACGGCGACGGCCTTGACCCAGGACTGACCCTGGAGCCGCGTGTGTGGTTATGACAGAGGTCAAAGTTATTAGAGGATATGTTAATCGATGTAGCGACAGGATCATTAGGCGGTGTGGACATTTCTGAACACAAGACCGTTGGTCTCTTAGCAACCAGAGAAACGTAACGAGATCTTGGCAGCTGTGTCGAACTGTGAATCTGGTAACCCTGTCAATAACTAACTCTCGAGGATGGGGCAGCGTGATTCCTGCCCAATGGGCTCTATTACTGATTACTGCAGTTCCTGTTTTTGCCCACTAGGTTTAATAGTAACTCTAAGGAGCTGAATGGGGCTGCAAGCTGCACCGACAACATTGAGTGTTTAGTCGGTTCAATTCAATTCGGTGTTATTTGTATAGTGCTTTTAATAACGGACATTGTCCCAAAGCAGCTTTACAGAAACATATCAATTCAGGATATAGATATGAAATGTATAAATTTGTCCCTAATGAGCAGTCAGAGGTGACGGTGGTGAGGAAGAACTCCCGGAGACGCTATGAGGAAGAAACCTTGAGACGAACCAGACTCAGAAGGGAACCCGTCCTTATCTGGGTGACACCGGATAGTGCGATTATAAATAAATAAAATAATAAGATTATGTTTATAATCTTATCATTTAATTTACAGCGAATTAGGTCAATGTCAAATATTTTTACCTCAGCAATGACTATGATCTCAGATCCCTGGGGTCTGATCTAAATCTGATATCTAATTCTGCCAAGCAAAAAGAATTATAGTAATAATGAGGCTTCTCTCCCTGGAGACTAAAATCAATGATGCACCATTTTTGCTCTTTTTGTACTCTACACCAAAATACCCTATAATAATAATCCGGAACTAACGCACATACCTTCGCGGTAAAAACAACCAGTGATGGAGTTTCTGTTACCATCCTGAAGCTGATTGTTTTCTTATAGCACACCCGCGAGTGTTAAATTTCCCTTATACCAGCATTTTGAGATAAAAAGATAGGCTGGTGATGGAATGACTGAGAACAGGAATGAACTTCTCTCACAGACGTTCCACACCATTAAATCTTACTATAAATAGATTATTTAAAGGTTGTTTTTAAAGAATAAAAATTGCAATCCTGGGTAAATTGCTGTGATATAAGAGGAATAAACACTTGTAGATGTGCTGGAAAATAATCCACTTCCTCACACCACGTGTCCGTTGATTATTTTCCCACAACAGCATCACACACACACAGGGTTCAATTCATTGCTTGTTTTATTTTCTGTCACACCGACTTCGCAACTTTTCACACATTCCTGTGTATTTTTATTCCACTGTACGTTTGTTTAACTCTATTGTTCTATTTGTACTGATTGCACTCGATTCGATTCTGGTTTTGGTTCTTTACATGGTCTATGTTTTTTTGTTTGTTTGTTTTTTTAGTTTCCTACTTGTTCCATTTTGGACAGAGTTATAGGACAATGAAATGATTCCAAATAACAACTTCAATTTTAATTTAACTTTTAATTTTCTTTATTCAAATAATTGTGTTAATTCATGTTTTCTACACCACACGTAATGCTCTATACCAGTGGTGTCAAACTCATTTTAGTTCAGGGGTCACATACAGCCTAATTAGATGTCAAGTGGGCCGGGTCAGTAAAATCATAGTATAATCACCTATAAATAACAAGAAGTGCATGCTTTGACCTTTGTTTTCATGCAAAGACATTTATATTTAATGAAATATCCTTTTATAAAATATATCATGAACAACCTTAGATTTCTTAAGACAAACGTGCAATTTGCTTCTGATTATCATTCACATATATGTGCATTACAACTGCTCACAGTGTTTGTACAAATGCAAAAAAAAAAAACCTTCACAGGTATTTGGAACTGAAAAATATAGTATTTCACTTTAAAATTGATGTCATTGCATGAACAATAGGATTCCACTCTTTTGTACTGAAGCTGTTGACTAACATTAAATTGCACTTTTTTAAACTATTACCCATTCATCTCTGTGAATAAATAGGAAACGGTCCATTTTTCATAGAAAACTCTACACTCTGTATCCACTTTTCTGCTTTTTGGCAGACATTTTGTCTAATGAGGGTGTGGGGACGAGTAGAAAATAGACTAGACTACTCCATGATAACAAACAGCAGACGTCGCATTGCTGCCATCTGCTGTTCAGTCCCAGAGATGTGCCGCGTCTTTTACCCCCTAGCGGATAATTTAGGAATAGCATTTTATTAAAAATGACAAGTTCGTGTCTTTTATGCATATTTTTTTTCACTTTCAAAATTCGTCCTGCGGGCCGGATTGAACCCTCTAGTGGGACGGTTTTGGCCCGCGGGCCGTACGTTTGACACCCATGCTCTAAACACTCAAAAGATATTGAGTTTAGCCGCTATTTCGTTTCCATGGGAACTCTACTTCCGGGATCTTCCGGAAGTAAGGCGATACGTCGCTGCGTCATTTCCTGCGCACGCACCGGCAAAATGGCTCCGACGGGATCCTTATCCTTTGCAGTGGTTGTTTTAACGGCTGTTACAGGGTTTTATACAGGATTTGGGGATTGTAATAACGGCAGAAGGGTGAGTGAGTGTTGAGTCAAATACATCTGTGTATAATGAAGATATATTGTTCACAAAACAAACCGGATATCTGTCAGTTAAAGCGGAAGTGTCAGGCTGTGCTAGCTAGTCGGCTAACGTTAGCCGTTTAACGGCTTTATTTGGCCTGTTGTTATCATTCTGCGGTTTTTTTGTTTTCATTTTTAAGGAGGAAAAAAATGAAATAAACTCCACAGTGTTCCGTTGTGTAGAGTAGTATGTTCTCGTAATGACTGAACTGTAATGAATGGAACGTTAGAGGTGATCACCGTGATGTGGGCGGGGCAGGGTCGCACGGATGAGTGACGCACGTGGTCACGTGACCCAATCACACTTCACTGTTAGATATGAAATATTCCATTTACACTTTAGGTGAGAATTGAAACACTCCCTCAACACCATGGAGTGCATTCTTATTTTCCTAGAACAGCATGTCCCAGTGTGTTTTATTCCTCTCATACCACTTTTTTTATCCATTTATAGTTACATTTATTCAAGGAAATACAAACAAGCGGAGAACAATACAGTAGTGCTACAAGTTTTTTTTTTTTTTAAAGTAGCGATTAGTGGTTAGCACTTTCGCCTCACACGGCCACGGTCCGGGGTTCGAGTCCCACCGGGGCCTGTGTGGGCGGAGTTTCAATGTTCTCCCCTGGGGTTTCCTCCGGGTGCTCCAGTTTCCTCCCCCAGTCCAAACACATGCATCGGAATGTCAGGTCAGGAAGGACAAATAGAGCTGAGTGTCATCATCATAGCAGTGATATGTGAACTCGTGAGACTCAGTTGCAGGCCCCAGAGACGTAGTATGATTAGAAAAGAGCACTGGACCCAGAACTGAGTCCTGAGGAACCCCAGTTGTGAGTTTCAGAAACCCCTGAGAGATAGGATTCCACCCAGCGCGGAGCCGTTCTGGTGATGTCTAGGCCAGAGAGAGCTGGCAGGAGGATCTGATGAGTCACAGTGTGAAAGGCAGCAGAGAAGGGTGATGTGTAATGTTAAGGAACATCCATGCAACAAGTTAGTTCCATCTTCAGGAAGACATCACGATATCAGGCATTTAAAATAAATATCTGTTCGCGTGGAATGTGTGCAGGGGCCCGACGGCGTGGAGTCGGAGCTCGCCGGGTTCTCCGTCACGCTGGAGCACTCCTTCGAAGTGGGTGAGTTTCAGCTCGGGCTTGCAATCAGACAGAAAAATCAGACTTTCAGGATTCTGGGTAAATATTATCTTATATTAACTGGTGGGAGAATGTTTAAAAAAAATAAGCACACCTCCATGTGATCTGTTTAAGAGGATTATTTGGTGAAATCAGGACAGGGATGAAAAATGATGAAGATAATAAGAAGCTACCGGTGCATGAGGACATTACACACACACACACACACACACTGTAATCCTGATGCATTTTGGGGTTTTTTTTGTTTTTTGTTTCCTCAGATGACGTGCCCAGGTTTCGGACCCGTGGAACGGTCCAGCTGAAGGCCGGGAGAACGGAGAGCAGCGTGGCTCTGTCTCAAATGGAGCTCTCGGAGAAGGACAGGAGTTTACTCAAGGTCAGAGGCGTTGCTCAGAGCTGGGGGCGGAGCCACGTGCACGTGACAAAAAGATCACATCACGATTTCACAATCGTTCCTACAGAGCATGATCTCGTCCAGCAGTGCATGCAGGGAAAGAGAAAACTTTGTGTGACTTCTGTGTGTGTGTGTGTGTGTGTGTGTGTGTGTGTGTGTGTGTGTGTGTGTGTGAGATCAGGACGTAGCGGCTGTAGACGGTCTGTACAGGATCCGAGTTCCGCGCGTGTTCCTGCAGACAGACAGACAGTCAGACGGCTACCTGAGTGCCTTCGTCAGAGCCGTACGTCTGATTAGTGTCTACACTTATACATGCAGCTGTGTGCAAAAGTTTGTGCGCCCTGAACTTTAAATTAGACATTTAATAAACAATAATATTTATTTACTTGCTTGGATATTTATGTTGTTTTATATATCTGTTTCTACTTTATTATTATTATTATTATTATTATTGCATATAAACCGTTTTACTTCATTATTTGTTTATTTTTCTGATTTATTCTTTCTTCAGGTCGTCTGCCTCTTGCTGTTTTAAAAAAATGTTATTGTTATAAGTTTAAAGGTTTATTTTAATACCATTTTCTGTATTTTTCCCCTTTAATTTGAGGTGGATTTGTTTGTTTGTTTGTTTATTTGTTTGTTTGTTTATGTATTAGTCTTTTCAATTCTTTGTTTATTTGTTTGATCTCCTCCGCCCTTTTTTACAGATTATTTCTTATATTCTCTTTTTATATTAACATCCAGCTGAGTGCAAAAGTTTGTGCCCCTTACCAATAATGTTCTATATTTATTAGAAGCTTTTGTTTTATTATAAACATTTATTTTGTTTTTAAATTAGTTTAAGAACCTTTTCATGCCTCCTGTTTGTTTTGAGACAAACCCTCTTTCACTCCTTCACCGTGTCTTTCTGGTTCTTTCCTTTTTAATACTTCCAGCTAAGTGTGAAAGTTTGTACCCCCAACCTTTTTATATTTATTTGGTTACAGTGGTGTGAAAAAGTGTTTGCCCCCTTCCTCATTTCCTGTTCCTTTGCATGTTTGTCACACTTAAGTGTTTCGGAACATCAAACCAATTTAAACAATAGTCAAGGACAACACAAGTAAACACAAAATGCAATTTGTAAATGAAGGTGTTTATTATTAAAGGTGAAAAAAAATCCAAACCATCATGGCCCTGTGTGAAAAAGTGATTGCCCCCTAAACCTAATAACTGGTTGGGCCACCCTTAGCAGCAACAACTGCAACCAAGCGTTTGCGATAACGTGCAATGAGGCTTTTACAGCGTCCTGGAGGAATTTTGGCCCACTCATCTTTGCAGAATTGTCCTAATTCAGTTACATTAGAGGGTTTTCGAGCATGAACGGCCTTTTTAAGGTCATTCCACAACATCTCAATAGGATTCAGGTCAGGACTTTGGCTAGGCCACTCCAAAGTCTTCATTTTGTTTTTCTTCAGCCATTCGGTGGTGGACTTGCTGGTGTGTTTAGGATCATTGTCCTGCTGCAGAACCCAAGTTCGTTTCAGCTTGAGTACACGAACAGATGGTCGGACATTCTCCTTCAGGATCTCTTGGTAGACAGCAGAATTCATAGTTCCTTTTATCACGGCAAGTCTTCCAGGTCCTTAAGCAGCAAAACAGCCCCAGACCATCACACTACCACCACCATATTTTACTGTTGGTATAATGTTCTTTTTATGAAATGCAGTGTTCCTTCTATGCCAGATATACTTGGACACACACCTTCCAAAGAGTTCCACTTTTTGTCTCATCGGTCCACAGAATGTTGTCCCAAAAGTCTTGGGGATCATCAAGATGTGTTGTGGAGAAATTGAGACACGCGCTTTGATGTTCTTTTTGCTCAGCAGTGGTTTTCTCCTTGGAACTCTGCCATGCAGGCCATTTTTGCCCAGTCTTTTCCTGATGGTGGAGGCATGAACGCTGACCTTAACTGAGGCAAGTGAGGCCTGCAGTTCTTTGGACGTTGTTGTGGGGTCTTTTGTGACCTCTTGGATGAGTCGTCGCTGCGCTCTTGGGGTAATTTTGGGCGGCCGGCCTCCTGGGAAGGTTCACCACTGTTCCATGTCTTCGCCATTTGTGGATAATGGCTCTCACTGTGGTTCGCGGATTCCCAAAGCTTTGGAAATGGCTTTATAACCCTTTCCAGACTGATAGATCTCAATTACTTTCTTTCTCAATTGTTCCTGAATTTCTTTGGGTCTCGGCATGATGTGTAGCTTTTAAGGATCTTCTGGTGGACCTTACTGTGTCAAGCAGCTCCTATTTAAGTGATGCCTTGATTGTGAACAGGTGTGGCAATAATCAGGCCTGGGTGTGGCTAGAGAAATTGAACTCAGGTGTGGACAACCACAGTTATAATATGTTTTAACAAGGGGGGCAATCACTTTTTCACACAGGGCCATGATGGTTTGGATTTTTTTTCACCTTTAATAATAAACACCTTCATTTACAAATTGCATTTTGTGTTTACTTGTGTTGTCCTTGACTATTGTTTAAATTGGTTTGATGTTCCGAAACACTTAAGTGTGACAAACACGCAAAGGAACAGGAAATGAGGAAGGGGGCAAACACTTTTTCACACCACTGTATTATTATTGATTTTGTTTTTTATATAATATATAAAAATGTATATACATTTTATATAAAAGTTGTTTTTTATCTAACTTTTCCTGCAGGTTTTTTTTCTTCTTATGTACAGATTAGTGCAAAAGTTTGTGCCCCCACCTTTAAAATTTGTTATTATTTACTTAGTTATTTTGCAGTTTTTGTTTTTTTTAGACAAATTTATTTCTGTAAGAACTTTTTCAGGACTCTTGCTGTTTATTTTACGCGACACTCCTCCCCCTCCCCCCCTCCAGTCTTTTCTTCACTCTTTCACTGTGTCTCGTCCTTTTCTCTCTCGCTTTTGTCCCGGTCGTTAAACGCTGTCCTGAAACGCTCCGGTCTATCTGTATGTGCGTAAAAACTTCAGAGCTGACTCACTGAAGCCTCGCCTCATTTCTCCGTTTCCCTCGGTTCCTCTTCCAGTGCTCGCTGGTGGAGTCGCACCTGAGTGATGTCATCACTCTGCACACCGACGTCAGCGGCTCTCTCATCGGCGTCTCCATAGTGACGGTGCCCGGGGCGTGTCGTGGGGCCGAGGTGGAGGACGACGTGGACCTGGAAACGTTCAACACCACCATCAGCGTCATGGTGCCTGTCAACGCACCGGCGTGAGGAAACACACACACACACACTACTCAATTCTCATTTTAATACAAACATGTTTTTGTGCTTGGTGTTGGGGGCGTGGCCACGTGTGTGTGTGTGTGTGTGTGTGTGTATATGTATATATATACATATATATATTTTTATATTTTACAGACGTAACGGATTCAGACAAATATATACATTACACACTTCTACACGGAAATCTAATCCTGTCTGATTAGGGCTTTGGATTTTACTTGCATTGATTGGATGCTTGCTAGAGCTGGACGATATGACAATATAATATCGATATCCTGATAAATTATATATCACGCTACGCTTTTTTAAAATAAAATATCGTGAAAGCAGGGTCAGTATCGGGTGGATCGGATATCAGAGGAATGTAACCAGTCGTTTTATCCGATCCTAAACAAATAAATGGAATTGGATTTTTTTTTTTTTTGGGGGTTCATATTGATGGATTTTTATTATATTTGTAGATTATTTCTACAGATTTGTAAGGGTGTGTGTCGTGTTTGTCTTTAGCTACAAGTTTTTAAAGAAATCTGGACTCTCGATGTTTCAGTACGAGTATCGGAAAAGATCACAGTGCTGTCGTGCCTTTAAAAAAAATGGTTTTGGATAAAAGTTTCCGTTGTTTAAATGTAAAATATTTAAGTTTAGAAGTTTATTGAGATATCGTGATGTGATTTAGTTTTTCTCGTATCGGCCCATCCCTGTTGTTCACCTGCGAAAAAGTAGAAATAAATCCAGGCTGTCACAATAAAACTGATTTATCGAAATAATTTATTAGATTTTTATTTTCTTTTTTGATGGATGTGTTTTCCGTCCTCCAGCCCCGAGACGGCTCTGTTTATCGAGCGCATGGAGCAGGAACAGGACAAGAAAGGAAAACCCCAGGAGCAGAAATCCTTCTTCGCCAAATACGTGAGTGTTTGGATTTGGAAACGTGTCTAGAGCGCGTGACGAGTCGACACGACGTCCTAGCAAACCCAAACCAAAGCGTTCGCGTTCGCACACACACACACACAGGGCGAACTCGGAACCATCGGCGAACATCTTAGGGGGCGCTACAGCAGTCAAAACCGCGAAATTGCTCATAAGTCCTAGACCGTTCGTCGTAGACTCTGCCATCTTGGATTCTTTGTAAAAACGTACTTTTGTGAATCAGTGCTAGTTCGCAAAAGTACAAGTGCCAAATGATTCTAAAGTTTCGACTCTTTGTAGCTTCGGTGTGCGGACAAATACAGCAGGAAGTAGGCATGGCCGATTTTACGCTAACCACTGTAACTCTCGAACGAAATGAGATCTCTTCACCAAACTTGATATGCTTAGGTAGGATGTCGATCTATGAATTTGCACGGTCCTGCCACATGGTGGCGCTGCAATACCGGGGGGAAAAATTAGATTAGACGAGGTTAACAATGGCCAATCGGAACGAAACTTGGTGGACCTGTATTACTCTAGGTCTAAGAGATTTGTGCGACGTTTTAAAAGAAATCCGCCTCTAGGTGGTGCTATCACGAATTGTTTAGGTTTTGACTGTTGTATATATAACGCAGTGTTGTCGAAGTACACATGTAATATATATATCATACGATAGCTCTTCTCATGTGGAAAAACGTTTGCCTCAAGAACCAAAAATACAAAAATGTGCAACTTTACCCTTTGGATAGCTCTAACTGGGTCATTTAGAAAACGGGCGTGGTAAAATATCCCAAAAGTTTATAAATGCTAAAGTCAAAACGTCCCGAAACTATCATTCTAAAGAAGCATGCAAACTTTTATGGAGGTCCGACAATAGGTGGCGGTATAACTGTTAAAATACTTTAAAAACCGTATATTTCTTTAGTAAATTGTCTTTTCCATGTGTGATCTCGGTGTCTCCAGGCTAGTTAAAGAACACACAATACCTTTATACTCATGTGCTTTAAAGGCCTTAAAATGTGGGCTTGAGCAAGTGTACCCCAAAGCCTATAGCTCATCAAGGAATGCTTAGAACTTCTGGAAAGTAGGTAAGCTCATGTGACACGTGACTCTGAACAAGTGCACACACATTTTATGTAGATTGCGCACTAGTTCTCTCTATAACAGTTAAAAAGGTGAAAAATGACTGTTCTTCAGCTAAATTCACTGAAATTGGTATTATAACCACTAGATGGCAGCTTTGGATGTCTTAGATCAATAATTATCAGAAAAAAGGTTGGAGCTTTGGTTTTACCCTCGCAAGGTCATATTTTTACTTAAAAATATGGCCACTTTTACTTAAATGGCTAGAACTCTTGAAAGGAATGAGAGATTTTGACCAAAACCTGGGGTAGCTGCGTATCAGCCCAATCTGAGGACAGATGTGAAAAAACATTACTGAGTGTGACCAGTTGGTGGCACTACAGCAGAACAAAACATGAAATAAGTCCTGCAAGAACTGTCCGTGTGCAAGGTTCAGTCAGCATGGACGAGGACAACTGAAAATCGTGAAAAACATGGCCGCCATCGGTCGAGCGATGTTCAGCTATCAGTCGAGCTTAACGACAGCCGATCTTTCTTAAAATGGTTTTAAAACGCGTGCGTGTGTGTGCGTGTGTGTGCGTGTGTGTGCGTGTGTGTGTGTGTGTTGACTCTGTGCCGGTGTGTGTTTCAGTGGTATTTGATTGTGGGAGGTGCAGTGTTCCTCATGGCCACCAGTTCAGCGCAGTCCCCAGCAGGGGCCGCCAGAGAGCAGAGCTGAATCACACGGCCAAGTACCGACGTCCCTCACACACTCCGTCCGCTTTGTTCAGGCCGCAAAAAAAAGTCTGAGTGCACTTTAAAAATACAAAAAGAGCTGATTCTTCCTCATCAGTCCAGAGAAAATAAACAAATCACAAAGTTAATTTACATTTATTTACACAGCGGATGCTTTTATCCAAAGCATCTTACAAATGAGAAAATACAAGCCGAGTTATTCTGCAGGTAGGACTGATTTTAAAGCGGCGGTATGTAACGTTCAGACACGTTCTGTTTCTAGATCTGTAATAAACACACTGGACTACTTGTGGATATTTTCCATCCAGGTGATCTCACTAGAGTCTTTACTTCAGGATTCTGTTGATATTTTTCTCGATTATTCTGGCACAGAAATGAGCTCCGCCCACCAGTCAGAGCAGAGTTTAAAAGCTGTGCCATGTTAACCTCTTAAAGAAAAACTTTTTTTTAGGGAAATGGACTTCTAACGTTTTATGGTCGTGTACTCAGAATTTTTTAACCTGATTCTGTGTGTGTGTGTTTCTCATTCTGCCATCTTTTTAATGTTCTCCCTCTTAAGTGTTGGTCCACTGAACACAGCGGCTCGGCAAGAACCCAGAAACCTGGCTCTCTCTTTCCGTGTGTGTGTGTGTGTGCGTGTGTGTGGCCATCGCAGTCACTTATCTCTTCTCATGAAAGTAGGATCATTTTCTCTGTTTTTTTTTAGCTCCGCCCACACGTCCTGGCTCGGCTCTGTGTTGCTGGAAATGGAGACAGTGTGGGGGATTATGGTGGATTTGCTGAGCCACAGTGTCCAGTGGAAAAGCGCTCTGTGTGTGTGTGTGTGTGTGTGTGTGTGTGTGAGTGAGTTATGATTAACTAAGCAGCACACTGACCAGAGTGAAATGGTGGATCTGGAAATCAGCGATCACTCACACTCACGTCTCTAATCAAACACATGTTCTGTGATCGACTCACTGAACGACTCTCTGATCGGCATTCAGATTGAATGACTCTCTGATCGACTCTGGAAGACTATGTGAACAACTTTCTGATCGACTTTTTGTTCGACTCTCTCTGAACAACTCTGAAATTGACTCTGAAAAACTCAAAAAATCTCTGAAGGGTTCTCTGAACAACTCTCCGAACGACTCTCTAAAAGACTCTATGAATGACTCTAAATGACACTCTGAACGACTCTCTAAAAGACTCTGAACGACTCTAAATGACACTCTGAACGACTCTCTAAAAGACTATGAACGACTCTAAATGACACTCTGAACGACTCTCTAAAAGACTATGAACGACTCTAAATGACACTCTGAACGACTCTCTAAAAGACTATGAACGACTCTAAATGACACTCCGAACGACTCTCTAAAAGACTCTATGAATGACTCTAAATGACACTCTGAACGACTCTAAAAGACTCTATGAATGACTCTAAATGACCCTCTGAACGACTCTCTAAAAGACTCTATGAACGACTCTAAATGACCCTCTGAACGACTCTCTAAAAGACTGTGATCAAATCGACGGTTTGAATGACTCTCTTATTGACGCTATAAGACAAAACTCTCACTGACTCTCCGTGTAACTTTGTAACCGACTCTGAAATGGCTTTGAATGACTGGTCAAATGTCTAAAAAAGACTCTGAACAACTCCCTAAAAGACTTTGATCGACTGTTTGAACGACTCTTATCGGCTCTATAAAAAAAAACTCTGAATGACTCCATGTGACTCAGTAATCGACTCTAAAAAGTCTTTGAATGACTCTCTGAACGACGCTCTAAATGACTCTCTGAACCTCTTCCATCTCCCTCGCTTCTGTTCTTCACCTTCAGTCCCATCACCACTGTGTATAATCAATACTTTAGGAGCTATTTTTATACCTGAAAAAATATTTATTCCTGATTGGCCGATTCAGGTGTCTGTTATTTCATTTATTTTACGCACGTACAGAAGATATGTGTCTATATGTAATATATATCATGTGTTCATTGCTTCATGTACCATGTACCATGACGGCTGTTATACAGTAAACACATGTTCCTGCATTTCCAAGTCATCGGAAGCGAGACGTAGCCATAGCAACAATCCTATAAGGAGGGCATGTTAATTATTTGGGGGAGGGGCTAGATTTTTAGCTGAATAATGTTCCCATCGTGATCCCGTACACTGTTGGATGATGGGGATGAAACTGAAGGTGTCTCACAAAGAAACCACACCCGATTAATCAACTTTCTCGTGAAATCGCTACGCTAATCGACGATGTTTTATTAATGAACAAACCTTGAATCTTTTCCCCTCGGTAAAGACGTGAGATCAGACGAAAGCGTTCATTCCGTCCGTGTCTCTCTTCTCTCTCCTCGTTAGTGGATGTACATCGTCCCTCTCGTCCTCTTCCTGATGATGTCTGGAGCGCAAGATCAGTCTGGGGGCGGAGCAAGCGGCGGCGGAGCCAACGGCGGCGGGCGATAATTCCCATGGCAACAGGGACTGCTCTTCTGCTGTTATCGGTTTATAACATTGTACATAATAACTTAAGAAATGTTAAATTAATGTAGTGCAGATTTCACATGCTAATAAACTGAGATCACATTCAGGGGTTTAAAACACATTGTTTGTTTGTTTGTTTGTTTGTTTGTACTACTGATTCATTGAATAAAACGAGCTGGAAAAGATCCGAGTGTGCTAATGATACCTGAGTGCTAACTGAGCTAATTAGCAAATTACTGCCCACTATGATTCTTCGACCGTTAACGTTTCGATGTTTCGGGGCGGCCATTTTGCAGCGTTGTCAGAAACGTGCTCGAAAATCCAGCGCACATTTTAAATCCCACAATGCACTGTGAGAAGTGGGCGTCGTCCGTCGATCTTTCAGTAAAGTTGTCCGTGTTTTCAAACTAAAAAGTTGACTGAATTTCTTTTCGTTTGTCTTTAGTCACGCCCACAAAACTCCATACAAGGCAAAGCTCATGGAGAGGCGACGGAAATACGACGAGTAAACGGCGATCGTTTTTGTTCCGTGGTCACTAGGTATTACAATCGATTCAATCAGAGTCCAGGTCACTTCAAGGTCATATATGTGAAATGGCTTCCTTCCTGTTTTTCCCAGCAGAGATGTTGCTTCAAGTGGTTTCCCCAAAATCAACTGAAAATGCAACTGATGAAGATTTCTCCAGTCTCAGAATTATTCACCCCCTTCATGGAAAACATCTTTAGTACTTAGTAGAGCTCCTTTTGACCTGCTGCAAACGAGATGCAGAGCTCAGGAATCTTCTCCCGTTCCTCATGAGCAATGTCCTCCAGTTCAGTAATATTCTTGGGTTTGCGTGCTGCAACCGTCTTCTTCAAATCCCTCCAGATATCTTCTATGGGTTTCAAGTCAGGTGACTGTGACGGCCCTGTAGAATCTTCCAGGACTTCTTCAACTAAGCCTTGGTGGAATTTGGGATCGTTGTCCTGTTGGAAGGTCCGATGAGGCCCGAGCTTCAGCTTCCTCACAGACGGCATGATGTTTTCTCCTAGGTTTTCCTGATACTTCAATGAATCCATCTCTCCTTCCACACGCTGCAGGTTTCCAGTGCCAGAGGATGCAGAGCAGCCGCAGAGCATCAACGAACCACCACCATGCTCGACTGTTGACAGCGTGTTCTTTCTTCATTCTTCTTCCTCCAGACATACCACTGATCCATCGTGCTGAAAAGTTCCAGTTTTGTTTCCTCGCTCCACAGAACAGAATCCCAAAACTTCTGTGGCTTATTTATATGATTTTGAGCGACTTTTCTTGTGCTTTTGCGTCAGTAGTGGTGAGCGTCTCGGAGTTCTGGCGTGGAAACCTTCTGACTTTAGTACGCGCCTTACTGTCCTCACTGAAACCTCAGTGCATGTTGCACCCAGTCTTGCTGCAGGTCACTCGAGGGTTTTTCACAACCCGCCTCCTCACAAACCTGCTTGCAGACGTTCATAGCTTCCTTTTTCTGCCCCGAGCCAGTTCAGGTATTTCATGTGTTCCATCTCACCTGGTGCAACTAATGAAGCCCTGGATTAGTTTAGCATCAGGTGTGCTTGAGACAGCACCTGTTCTGCATATTTGTGCTGTTGTGAAAGATTCTGTTCAGGGGGGTGAATCATTTTGAGACTGGTCGAAGTCATTTTCAGTTGGATTTGGGGGACGCAAACAGCTGAAAGTCTGTACATTTTGACAATAAACCTGATTCGCATAAATAAAGTGTGTGTGTGTGTGTGTGTGTGCGGTTAATTGTAGGCGAGACGAGTATGGACTCATCCCCGCTGCCACCAGATGACACGAGGACAGTTTGTCCAAACTGGTTCAAACACGGGTCAGGGTTTATTTTAAGGATATTTCAGGCAAAACACATCAGTTAGAAGAAGAACGAGACGTGTTGACAGCAGAGGAATCTCCACCGACGTTCTGGGTGTCGGGTTTAATCTCCTTCGCTGGCTTCGTGCCGTTTCAAATTTCCATGGACGTTTTCCGTGTTTTTTTGATTCGGTTTACACTGAAAAGAATCAATCACGAACGCCGACGTTTACCGAAAAAAAAGGAACGAAACGCGACTCGGACGTGCGAGTCGACTCTTGAGCGATCGCGTAAAACAGAGACGGAGCGTGTAACTCAGACTCGGGTCCTTCCCAGAAAAACCCGCAGGGGGTTTGGCTCCGCATCCAATCCGTTAAACCCGCGTTCCGTCCCCGCCACCGCGCTGCTGTTGCTTCATGGAAACAGCTGGGGTTTCTTTTTAATAAGCAGCGCCGGATATAGGAAGAGTAAAGTCACGTGAAATCGCGTTTGGAGATTCGGTAAACGTGGGAAAAGGTTCTCTGGTCTGATGAGACCGAAATCTCAAGAACTTGAAAAAGAAAAACGAACCCTGCGAAGCATGGTGGTGGTAGCATCATCGTGTCGAGCTTGGCTACTTTTGAGTCGTGGGTTTTATTTTTAATGCTTGGGATTGTTTTTGGTTTAAATATCCAAGCCCTTGATTTACGTCTCCAGAACTTTGTCCTCTACTTGTTTGGATCGCTCTTTGGTCTTCGTGATGCTGTTTGATTACAGAAGGTAGGTTCTCTCAACAAACTCCGGGTTCTTCCGGGAACCCGAGGTATGTTTATAATGAGATCACGTGACGTTTTATTACTCATCCAGTCGTGACTTTTAGTGTGTCTCGGGAGTTATTTTGTTCGGTTCCAGGTCGTGGCCGTTCGAATGGTGAGACGGTTTACTTCAGTATAGACCTGCTCTTGGCGTAGTGGCTGTAGCCTCCCACTGCTTGTTAGCCACATTAGCATCCAGTGCAGATGTGATGATTATCTTTCAGGTGAGGACGTCGTGTACGTTTTATTTCAGTCGACTTTTGTTTTTTAAGGGACATGACTGGATTAAATGTCATGTAAACACCTCCCCCACACACACACACACACACACACACTATAACCCCCCCCCCCCTTTTTCCTGGTTGAGGGAATAAGAGACTGGTGTTGATGTGTGTGTGAAGCAGATCGGACCTTCGCTCTTAGAACCACCGTCTTGTCCATGAGCGCCAACGGAGTCATGCCCGAGCTGAAGAAATCAGGTACGACCTCTCTCTCTCTCTCTCTCTCTCCGTTTATCATCTGTCACTCTCTTCTTCTTCCTCCTCACAGTTTAGGAATGACGCCAGCGGTCACTCGTTCATATTTTGATCGTTCGGTCTCTTAAGAAGGGGAAATAAAAAACGTTAACGAGACATTTTTATGAACTTTGGAGCTCCATCAAAATAATTCTTACTGATCGTCACGGAGACGAATGCGACGGTAGTTTCATTTACGAAATACTCTAATTCAGCAGCGACAAAAATCTGAATCGATGGGTATAGAACTTTTTTTTTTTTCCTTCAGAGGGTGTGTGTAATTCACATGATATGCCTGGTGTAGCAGAGCGCTTATTATTATTATTATTATTATTATTATTATTATTATTATTATACATTTTAACAGACGTTTTCCAGCGCTAGTAAAATATATTTTCTTTCTTTTTGGCTAAGCTCTAATATTCTGGACTAATCCTAATTATACTTACGTCAAATAATTCATTTTTGCTCCTCATTACATAACCCTGATGTCGCACTAAAGGATCAAATGGACAAACCTAGTTATTTAAGTTCTGTATTTGTTTCCTGATACGTTTCCCCCTTGAAAGAACTTCATTAAAGTTAAGTACTTGATGTTTTTATACCATACTGTACCATATATTACAAAATGCAAATTAGATACACCCCCAACTCATCATGCCCCGCCCTCCTTCACCCTGCTGAGCCAGTATTTGCATACTGGAACGTGATTGGTTCTTATAGTTTATGACGCAGTAACTCTCTCCGTTCTCACACTCGTACTTTGCCCCCCCAAGTTAAAGGTGGGTCAGGTAAGACGTGCCCAAATCTAAACAGGTCTTTAAATGTTAAACAGGTGGAGTTAAATAAGATTCAAATAATAATATATTTTTTTACTCCTAGAGCCCGCCCATATTCTCGCCCATGCAGACGAAGCGACCCCCCCCGCCACCCCAGAAGAACCCCTACAGCGTTTAACAAGAGCTAGCATGACATCACTTTCAAAAGTATTTGGACATTCAGCGCACTGAAAGCCAAATATCGCGTTATAAAGATGTTCGGATCTTCTTGACCAGTCGGACATTTCAAAGCTTCCTCGGTAACGAATGACTCCGTCTTGGAAAAGGGTTTATTCCGTCCTCTTAGATTCACCTGCGTGAACACGGGTACAGCTCTGAGGTCGCGTTTACCAACGAACATCGCTGCGAAAGAGCGTGCGAAACGATTACGTGCGACTGCGATTTCGCCGATAGAAATAAAAGAAATAAATCGAGCGTTTTTGGCCGCAACGATGATAACGAGACTCGGGGGAATCCTGTACGGACCGACCGGACACTTTATGGAGTGAGTGATGCACAGTAATGAACAGTGCTCATAAGCGTGTTATTGGTGTTGATTTTATGACCGATTTAACGCGCAGCTCGTTGAGATGAGGCTACTGTTTCACCGCTCTCACGTTCTCATGCAACCATCCACATCCTTCATCCTGCCAACACGTTCCTGTCATCAGCCGTCCTCCCTCCATCTCTCTCTCTCTCTCTCATTCCACTGGGTCTTTGGTGTCAAATCTCTAACCTCCATTTACGGCCATCTTGGCTCCTCTCCATCGTGAAACCTCGATGTTCTTCCAAATTCGGAAAAAAAAAAAAAAAAGGTCACGCCGAAAACATTCGGTACGTCTCGGATGAGTCACGCCGCCGAAGCTGTGAAACCCGCGTTCTTATCCGTGCATCTGTCCCCTCACGTGTCAGACGATCGTCCATCAGAGGGCCGCCGCGCGCGTGGCTCCTCACTAGGACTTATAGGAGATCATCTCCATCGTGCATCGAGCATCCATCTGAGCCTGGAGTAAATAAAACCCGATCCTGGAGCAGGAACGATGCTGAGCAGGAGCTCTGCGGCCAAAACAAACAGATGGGTTTTGTTTGGAGCTGAAGGACGAGGGGAAAGCTGTGAGCTCGGCGCTCGTGTGACTGGAGGCTAAATCGAGCTGAACCGAAAGTGCTGACACGTGGTACTGAAGTGAGGGTGTAGTTCGTGTGTTCTGAACGAGAAGTGGAAACGTCCAGCCAGAAAATGTTTTTGTCCCACACGACTTCTCTCTCTTCTCTATCCCGCGACTCGGAAAGCAATCAGAATTCGGGGAAATTCCCAATTTCTAAAAAGCAAAGAGAGACGAGAGAGCGTGAGGACACGCGTGACGTATAAATGCCCCGCCTGACCCGAGAGAATTCTCATTACAATGAAAATGCTAAGTTCATTTGGCGCCGGTCCTTTTCGTTTCGGCTAAAACGTAAAACAATGTTTAAGCGTGTGATGCAGCTACGCACGCAAAAAAAAAAAAAACGTACTCGGTAAGTGAATTCAATAAAGCGTCAGTGAGTGTCGAACGTCTCATTTGTTCTCATGTTTCTTTTTTTTTCCGTTTTCTTTCCCCTTTCCTTTTCTTTCTTTCCTTCCCTCTTTTTTTTTCCTTTTCCTTTTCTCTCTTTTTTTCACGTGATTCATTTTTTTTTCGTTTTTTTTTTTTTCCCCCCCCTCTATTTCCATTTTTTTTTTTTTTCCTTCTTTCCCTTTCTTTTCTCTCTTTTCCTCTTCATTCTTTTCCCTTTCCTTCTTTTTTTATTTCCACCACCTTTCACTCTACCTTTTTCTTCTTTCCTTTTTTTTTTTTTATTCTTTTTTTTTCCTTTTCTTTTCCTCCTCCATTCTTTCTCTTCCCCCCTCTTTCCTTCTCTTTCCCCTTTTCCCTCCTTTTCTCTCCTGACTCATTAATTTTCCACATGATTCACTTTTCAACTGCGATTCTTTCCCTCATGACTCATTCATTTTCCACATGATTCACTTAATTTTTTTTTTCAATCACGATTCTTTTTCCACATGATTCATTAATTTTCCACATGATTCACTTTTCAACTGCGATTCTTTTCCACATGATTCATTAATTTTCCACATGATTCACTTTTCAACTGTATTCTTTCCACATGATTAATTTGCTTTCCACTTGATTCATTTTTCAACTGTGATTCGATTAATTTATGTCCACATGATTCAATTATTTTCACGATTCATTTCCACATGATTCATTCATTGTCCACATGATTCACTTTTCAACTGCGATTCTTTTCCACATGACTCAAATTTTCCACATGATTCACTTTTCAACTGCGATTCTTTCCCTCATGACTCATTCATTTTCCACATGATTCACTTTTCAACTGCGATTCTTTTCCACATGATTCATTAATTTTCCACATGATTCACTTTTCAACTGCGATTCTTTTCCACATGATTCATTAATTTTCCACATGATTCACTTTTCAACTGCAATTCTTTTCCACATGATTAATTTGCTTTCCACTTGATTCATTTTTCAACTGTGATTCGATTAATTTATGTCCACATGATTCAATTATTTTCACGATTCATTTCCACATGATTCATTCATTGTCCACATGATTCACTTTTCAACCGGATTCTTTTCCCACATGACTCAAATTTTCCACATGATTCACTTTTTCAACTGCGATTCTTTCCCTCATGACTCATTCATTTTCCACATGATTCACTTTTCAACTGCGATTCTTTTCCACATGATTCATTAATTTTCCACATGATTCACTTTTCAACTGCGATTCTTTTCCACATGATTCATTAATTTTCCACATGATTCACTTTTCAACTGCAATTCTTTTCCACATGATTAATTTGCTTTCCACTTGATTCATTTTTCAACTGTGATTCGATTAATTTATGTCCACATGATTCAATTATTTTCACGATTCATTTCCACATGATTCATTCATTGTCCACATGATTCACTTTTCAACTGTTGAGTTAAAGCTAACGAGTTTCTGTCTGGGTTTCTTTTCCTTCTCTGTCCTTGATCTTCTATTCGGTTCTGTGCGAGCTCTAACGGAGGGGGACATGCTGTCAGTGTCCTCAGCCAACCTTCACCACCTCCTCTGTCCTCCTCTCTCCCTCCTTCACTCCTTCGCTTTCTCGCCATGGTGATGAAAGAATCCTCTCATCATCCACTATTTGTGGCCAGTTAATGGAGGCTCGGATGACTGGCGTACATCTAAAGACGTCTGATTACAGATCGAGTTCCTCATCCGTCCTCGCGTCCATGTAGTGTCTGATTTCTGGAGAAGTGATCTTCACATTCATATCGTGTGTGTGTGTGTGTGTGTGTGTGTGTGTGTGTGTGTGTGTGTGTGTAGCTGCTAATCCACATGAAGAGATGACAGATTAAAACGACACTGAATTCTGATTGGTGAATCAGAAGGTGCCGATTCATCTTCTGAAAGTTTTCTTCGAGTAAGCAGACGTTTATTTCACATCTACGGAAGGAGTCTCCAGTGTCAGAGGGAACGCTGTAACTACAGGAGTTTACACCTGGTCATTTCTTGTTTTTCTGTTTTTGTTCGAGGAAGAGAGAGAGGAAGGGAGAGAGTGAGGGAGAGAGAGGAAGGAGAGAGAGAGAGGAAGGAGAGAGAGAGAAGGGAGAGAGAGAGAGGGGAGAGAGTAAGAGTGAGAGAGGGAGAGAGAGAGGGAGAGAGAGAGAGGAGAGAGGAAGGGAGAGAGAGCGAGAGAGAGAGGGAGAGAGAGAGGGAGAAAGAGTGAGAGAGGGAGGGGAGAGAGGGGAGAGAGAAGAAGGGAGAGAGAGAGAGAGTGAGAGAGGGAGAGAGAGAGAGAGAGAGAGAGTGAGAGAGAGAAAACGACTGTTTATAGCTGTGATAACGAAAGTGAACTGGTCTCGCAGACTTTCCCCGAGAACTATAAACGGATCAGAAGTCCGAGGTGTGGTTGTTTAATAAATAAATAATAGTAATGGTAGAGGAGTCGCTGTGTAGAGGAGTAGAGGAGTCGCTGTGTAGAGGAGTAGAGGAGTCGCTGTGTAGAGGAGTAGAGGAGTCGCTGTGTAGAGGAGTAGAGGAGTCGCTGTGTAGAGGAGTAGAGGAGTCGCTGTGTAGAGGAGTAGAGGAGTCGCTGTGTAGAGGAGTAGAGGAGTCGCTGTGTAGAGGAGTAGAGGAGTCGTGTAGAGGAGTGAGGAGTCGCTTGAGGAGTAGAGGAGTGGTGTGTAGAGGAGTAGAGGAGTCGCTGTGTAGAGGAGTAGAGGAGTCGGCTGTAGAGGGAGTAGAGGAGTCGCTGTGTAGAGGAGTAGAGGAGTCGCTGTGTAGAGGAGTAGAGGAGTCGCTGTGTAGAGGAGTCGCTGTGGTACACGAGGAATTAAATGATTCACTTTTCAGCTGCGATTCTTTTCCTGGATTTATAAGCACTTACAATTCTGTTCTGTTTTTAAAAATCATTTTAAAGCTTGTAGTTTTTAAAGGAAACGATATCTGATCGGTACCGGCTCGCGGGTTCGGTACCGGTACCGGCTGATGCTCGCGCTGATGCAGCCGGTACCGGTACCGAACCCGCGAGTTCGGTATCGGTATAGATATCAGAAAAGAAATAAAGTGGTATCGAGTCGTCTTTGATCTTTACGGATGAATTCAACACGTCTCTTTGATGTTGTCTCCACTGCAGGAAGAAAAGGATCGAAAGCTGAAGCCCGGGCAGGTAACCACCTCACCCTGATCATAAATATTCATCATTCAGTGAAATTCATCATCATCATCATCATCATCATCATAATAACAATAACAATAAGCACGCCACAGTCCGAGACCTGACGCCGATTCTTATCACACTTCTACTGTGATTCATGAGTTTTATCCACATCCTGAAACGTAAAGGAAGCAAAGGCGTTTTTAGACTTCTAATAATCTCATATACATATATATATATAAATATATATATATAATCTGACAGATTCTGTAAAAAAGGATTATGATTGGATGGATCTGTTCTGAACAAAGGCTGCACGACAATTCGACCTCAAACCACGGCTCAGATTCAAGCCCCGCCCACTCGCCGCCTTATTAACACGTCGTTAATTTACCCTTGGTCGCATCTAATTTACATAACCACACCTCCCCTTCGAAACAGTGTGTTGGGTTTTTGATGCGCTGTTATTAAGCTGTTTACGAGTTAATCTGACCCGAATACACGCCTTTACACGAACTCGACGTGTTTACATCCTCAACTCATACAAATAAAAACAACAACAACAACAACATATGCTGTTTGTTTTTTGTCTCCGTTACAGAGCAGCCGCCGCCGTATGAAGCGGACATTCCTGAACCCACGACCAGAGAGCAGCTGATTAAACGTACGGCAGATTTCATTATTATTATTATATTTTCAGTGAACTGCGTGCCGATTGGTCTCCAGCGAACACTCGTAGATACCAGTACGATTCGTTTGAAGTTCAGAAGTGCTGCTGACGCTGCGAGCGGCCATTTTGATCCGATGTCACTTGCTGAACTCGGGGTCGAGCAGACCGTCCTGAGTTCCCAAACAGGAATTTCTGAGGGGGGGGGGGCGCGTTTTTTTTTTGCTCATGAGATTTGTAGAAGGATTTAGTGCCGGTAACTTTTCCGTCGTCGTCGTTGTTCTGCACTTTTCTCCTCAGACTGGATTCCTCTCTCTCTGGACGACAGAACGGCTCAGAAGCTGCTCTGGATCTCGGAGGGCGGGGCTAAAGTGTCCAGGATGTCCGAGCAGCCGTGTCCCGTACTGGACCGACCCGAAAGATACGAGCACGCTCCTCAGGTCCGTTTTTCATTCTTTTCTTTCTTCTTTTTTTTTTTTTTTTAAATGACTTAAATACATAATCGCTCGACTTTAAATAAATAAATACATACATGTAAATGGTTATGAACCAGGATCTCAGGCCGTACAGTAAAAGCTCAAAGCAGGAGAATTTACAGGTTCAGATTAGATTGGATTAGATTAGATTATGAACGTGTCATTAAAAAATATATATATTTATATATTGTATATTTTTTACATCTACGTATCGTTTTCTCTTAAACTCTGGCAACAGAAATGGGGGGGGGGGGAGAGAAGCTCCGCCCACTTCACAATCACATCAAATTATCTAATAAAAAATATTGGCACCCTTCTTTGAATTATTAAATTGTTTTGATAAACCCGTGTCGTGCTTGTAGCATTTCTGCTTTATTAAATAAAACCTAGAACCTTGCTCTAGAACCTTGCTCCGAAGAGCACCGGAAGATGTTTAAAGAAATAGCATCAAAGAGGAATTGAGAATCTTTTTGTCCCCCCCCTCCCGTCCAGGTGGTGTGTAAGGAGGGTCTTCTGGGTCGCCGTGGTTACTGGGAGGTGGAGTACGAAGGCTGGGTGGTGATCGGCGTGGTGTACGCCAGCAGCGGGCGCAAAGCTAAAGACGGGGCGTGCGGCCTAGGCGAGAACGAGGCGTCGTGGGCCGTGGGCTGGGGCGGATCTCGTTACCAAGCCTGGCACGCCGGAGACAGCGTGGAGATCCACGGTAACCGCGGCAACGCCATCGGCGTCTACGTGGACCAACCGGCCGGCGTCGTCGCCTTCTACCTGGTGGAGGGAGAGCCGAGAGAGGCGAGACTCCTGCACCGCTACACGACCTGCTTCAAGGACGAGCTCCTGCCCGGAGTCTGGGTGGGACAGAAGTCCTCGTGCCGGATCCGAAAGAAAGATTAGCACGGATCACGGATAACGCGACCGTGCCGCGGTTTAGTCAATGGCGTGCCCATCGTATGTATCCTCCTCCTGATGTGTAGAACGTTCTGGAAAACTCGTTTCATGATCCAAATAAAGTGTGCTG
Source organism: Ameiurus melas (assembly GCA_012411365.1). NCBI lineage: Eukaryota > Metazoa > Chordata > Actinopteri > Siluriformes > Ictaluridae > Ameiurus > Ameiurus melas. The sequence goes on along the minus strand of CM022753.1, from coordinate 41,975,206 downwards.
TTCCTACCCAGGCTCCGTTCCTCACACGCCGAACTCCGATTGGTCCAGAAGGTGTTTCTCCGACGGCGGGGCCGGATCGACGCGCTCTTTCTAAACGAGACCGCTTCCATAGTGACGGCTCGTTCACGGAAGGAGTCTCCGGTGTCGGAGAACAGAAGCGTTTGGTTCCTCTCCGCGTCCCGACGCCGGAGACTCCTCCCCGTATCCCGTAAACGTTCACGGGACGCCGTGAAGGAGCGGTTACTATAGAAACGATAACGTAGTAACGGTTTGGAGCTGCGGTACTTCGTAGAAAAAAGGTCTCGACACCTCCGGACCAATCAGAATCGAGCACGCCCGTACCGTCAACACGGAAGAAACGGCGATACACTTTTTTTTTTTTTTGGGCTCAACAACAAATGATCAGTTTTATTCAAAACATTTGTTTAAACACTGAACACATGGTGTGAAATGTGCAAGACTGACATCATCATCATCATCATCATCATCTTCAGTCAGAACACTGATGCTGCACTACACCGTCATGGTTTAAGCGCGAAATTCCCCTCGGAACCCGGAGCGTAGTGTCGCTTTCTACAGAACGTAGTGTTTATTAACCTCCACGAGCTCCTCTCGCTCTCCTTCGAGATCGCCGTGTAAATTAGCTTCATCGGGCAGGGCCTCCGGCTGCGGACGGGGCGCGCGCCGACTCTCTTTAGTGTTGCTCACGTACGATCGGCGTGAAAGGTCACGTGACCGGAAGGAAGCGAGGCGTGGACAATGAGACCGACCTGAAACCCAGTTTAGCTTCGCGACAGAAGTGCTAACACCGAAGCGAGCGAACATCCCAGCGTGTGTAGCGTTACACGATTTGTGTTGTTTTTTGTTGGTGCTAAACGGTATTCACGGCTAGTTCTATTAGCGTGCGAGTTAACTACTCGTGTAGCGGCGGAACAGGTGAGAATCGAAAGTCGCCGACCGCTCCATTTTCTTTTCTTTTTAACCAGAAGCACGAGCGGGAGTCTCCGCCCCCGCGCTTACATCTACGTCAGACGCACGTCCGACAAACCGGATCTCGGATTAAACTCGGCGCGCGACAAAAAAAAACAACAAGGGGGGGGTTCGGAACACAAAACAACGACGTGTCTACGTTATGGGCGGAGACTGAAATTCAAGCCCCGCCCCCAGACAGTCTATAATTAACGGACAGTTATGAATATGTATGTCCCCGCCCCGCCCCTGGAATAAAGAGTGGGGCGACGTGTCAGTGAATATCACACTGCGGATGCTGTGAGATGATTTGACGATACAGATACGAGCAGCATGAGATCGAAGAAATGATTTAAAAACGTTACTTCTTTTTTTTTTTTCAAAAAAAAAAAAAAGCAAAAACAAAAAAAAAAGAAGGAGGGAAAATAAAATCCGAAGTCGTTAAACCGCCAGTGCGGGGCGCTGCCGAGACCACGTACAGGAGTAACGATATAACGGTAATAACGTATCGCAGTGTCGAGATCGTATCGTCGTATCGCCGAGCTCTACGTCTTCAGCCGAACGGAAACGAACACCGGAGCGGATCTCACACACTTTTCTTTTTCTTTCACCCCCTCCTCCCCTCGCCCCATCAGCCTGGTCTCAACTGGGTCTTTCCTTCTGCCTCGTTTAAAAAAAAAAAAAGAACTTTAGTAAAGACTTCCGTCACGTTAATCGTTGAAATCCGTCTAAAAAAAATAACAGGTCCGGGTTGTATTTACATCCCAGTTCATTTTCTCACACACACACACACACGTCTCGTCTCACGTCACGTCTCAATTCGTTTCTTACTCTCTCACACACACACACACACCACACACACACACACACGCACGCACGCTCTCACACGTCCATCATCAGTGCTTGAGGGAGAAGTCGCCCGTGTTGAGTCGAGGTCGAGGCAGCGCTCCGAACATCTCCGTTCCGTCGGTGGCCGCCGGAACTAAAAGAGCCTTCATGCTGGCGGCGATGTGATCGAGATCCGCACAGCCGGCCTGCTCACACACACACACACACACACACACACACACACACACACACACACGTTTCAACAAAGCAGGCTTTCATCTAGTTTCTCTGAATTTCATTCAAGTCTGAAGAAAAGCTGGTCACATCAGCCTGTCTATCACAACAGCTCATTAGAATATTAGGCCACATCCGTGTGTGTAAGTACACCGAGAGCTCACCCGCTCCCCGCTGTGAGAGTCGCCCTGCGCTGACCGGTTGTTCCTGTAGCCCCACACGGGCACCGAGACGGGCAGCGAGCGCGCCAGAGCCGTGGGGTGGGACGGCCGGGACAGAACTGAGTGACCCATGGCCAGGCCTCGAGGAGGAGGAGGAGCTTCCTCACTCAGAGACCCTGCACACACGAACATCAACCGTCATCATCAGTAAAGCTGCGTCAGTCCGACCTCTAGTGGTGGAATGTTACAATGACAAGCAGCAGTGTAAAGATGTCCTGAGCTCGGTGGTTAAAGGACCCTGAGGCGCACTCGGTCAGAGACACACTCACCGTCGGTGCTTTCCTCTTCACCGTCCGACTCGAAGAACGGCTCGCAGTCATGTGACAGAGAGTCCTCGTCCATGGAGAACACACCTGAGAGAAAGACAGGGACGAACAGAGTGAGAGAGTGGGGGTTTTGGGGGGGGGGGGATGGAGGGAGAGAAAGAGCAAGAGAAAGGGAGAGTGAGAGATTTCAACACCTCTATTTAATCTAAACAGTTCTCTACAGCTGTGTTTCCCAAACAGAAAGAAATAAACAAACAAACAAACAAGACTGAACTGGACACGGTCCTGAACAGAAGACCGTTCCCCTCAACAGAACCAGTGTGTGTGTGATATATATATATATATATATCACACAGTAAATAATGATTATACCTGCTCTCCTCTAATACGATAGAGGAGGCAGGGGGGAGTGGGGGGAGCAGTCCGTCCCCCTAAAAGAGCTCGTCCGTCCCCCTAAAAGAGCTCGTCCGCCTAAAAGAGATCGTCCGTCCCCTAAAAGAGCTCGTCCCCTAAAAGAGATCGGCCGGGGTCCCCGAAAAGAGATCGTCCGTCCCGAAAAGAGATCGCTCGCCTCCCAAAAGAAGAATCGGTCCGCCCCTAAAAGAGATCGTCCGTCCCCCGAAAAGAGATCGTCCGTCCCCCGAAAAGAGATCGTCCACCTAAAAGAGCCCGTCCCCCTAAAAGAGATCGTCCGTCCCCCTAAAAGAGATGGTCCGTGCCCCTAAAAGAGACCGTCCGTCCCCCTAAAAGAGCGGTCCCCTAAAGAGATGCCGTCCATCCCCTAAAGAGATCGGTCCGTCCCCCTAAAAGAGCTCGTCCACCTAAAAGAGCCGGTTCCCCTAAAAGAGATTGTCCGTCCCCCTAAAGAGACATCTCGTCCCCCCTAAAAGAGCCGGTCCCCCTAAAAGAGATTGTCCGTCCCCTAAAAGAGATCGTCCGTCCCCTAAAAGAGATCGTCCGTCCCCTAAAAGAGCCGGTCCCCCTAAAAGAGATCGTCCGTCCACCGCCCAAAACAAAAAACATCGTCAAACGCAAAACTTCGTTCCCTTCCTCACTCTCCCCTCAACTCATCTCCCTCTATCTCTCCTCTCTCCTCTCTCTTTCTCCTCTCAATCACACTCTCACTCTTTTCTCCTCCCCAAACTCTCATCCCCACTTTTCTCCCAAAATCCCCCAAACTCCTCCCAAAAATCACCCCCCTAAAGAGGTCAGTTCGCCCCTAAAGAGCCGGTCCCCTAAAAGAGGTCATCCGTCCCCTAAAAGAGCCGGTCCCCCTAAAAGAGCTCGTTCGGCCCCTAAAAGAGGTCGTCCGTCCCCTAAAAGAGATCTTCCGTCCCCTAAAAGAGCTCGTCCACCTAAAAGAGCCGGTCCCCCTAAAAGAGATCGTCCGTCCCCCTAAAAGAGATCGTCCATCCCCCTAAAAGAGCTCGTCCACCTAAAAGAGCCGGTCCCCCTAAAAGAGATTGTCCGTCCTCCTAAAAGAGATCGTCTGTTCCTCCTAAAGAGATTGTCCGTCCCCCTAGAAAAGAGATCCGTCCGTCCCCTAAAAGAGATGCGTCCTCCCTAAAAAGATCGTCCGTCCCCTAAAAAAGAGCTTGTCCGTCCCCTAAAAGAGATCGTCCATCCCCCTAAAAGAGCTCGTCCACCTAAAAGAGCCGGTCCCCCTAAAAGAGATTGTCCGTCCTCCTAAAAGAGATCGTCCGTCCCCCTAAAAGAGATCGTCCGTCCCCCTAAAAGAGATTGTCCGTCCCCCTAAAAGAGCATCGTCCGTCCCCCTAAAAGAGATCGTCCATCCCCTAAGGAGATCGGTCCGTCCCCTAAAAGAGCCGGTCCCCCTAAAAGAGATCGTCCGTCCCCTAAAAGAGGTCGTCCGTCCCCTAAAAGAGCCGGTCCCCCTAAAAGAGGTCATCCGTCCCCTAAAAGAGCCGGTCCCCCTAAAAGAGCTCGTTCGGCCCCTAAAAGAGGTCGT
>CM022753.1:41963219-41965719 GCA_012411365.1 Ameiurus melas | reverse complement strand
CCCCGCCCTCTCCTGCGGCGAGGCGGGCGTGTCTCTGCGCCGTCAGCACGGTGGTGGAATGGAGCACGCCGATGTCGTCCAGGTATCGGAGCGCCGCCTCGGCGAGCGCCCCTTGACCCCACACGTGATAGCCGTAATCCCATTTCCTGCTTCCCGCCGGCGTGGCTCCGCCCCCTTCTCTCTTTTTCGCCGCGTCTCCTTCGGCGCCGGACGGGATGAACTTTTTGCAGGCGGTCAGGATGGCCAGGTCGCATCCCGACTTCTGGCTGTACGCGTCGGCGGCGGCGAGCAGAGCCAGCCAGCTCTCCTGGTGGTTATCCGGGATGTCCAGCTCGAAGGTCTTGGAGATGGAGGCCATGACGAAGCGTCGGATAACGTCGGGCGCTCGTATCGCATCAAACAGGACGCGGGGGCGATTCCGGGTGTAGTGCGTCGCGGTCAGGCCGTGTACGCGTCAGCGTCTAGGAGCCGAGTAGAGCTCGGTTGAGACGAGACGAGATGATGATGATGTCATCTGGGAACAAAACAAGAGCGCGTGAATACGTGGCGTTTTCGGACGCGATAACACGACCCGCTCCTACCGCGCAGGTCCGACCACGTGACCCGCGGGGTAATACACTCATCCCTTCCGAATAGGGCTCTCCACTGCACTCCTATTCCTGATCGATGCGCTCACGCGGTCACGTGACACAAACATGGCGGCCACCACTGCACGTTTATGTTGCAGGAGGAGATCAAAAACAAAGACAACAGATCACACGCTTATAGAGAGGAGGATGGATCTGATCACCGAGTGCACCTCTAATCCAGGTCGGATGTGCGCTCCTTCGGATCTTATCCGATTACGTTCGAACTATTCATAGGGTGTGTAGTTCAATCGAACGTGCGCGTGTCATCATCACGTCTGTTTATCGGGGTCACGTCATGCACAAGCGAAGTCCGTGGTCCTTCTCGTGCGTCCTGCTGCTAAACACGAGCACGCGGCGATTTACAAACAAACAAACAAACAAACATCCATCCGCGCTAGCGCGCGCTCGGGTCCCTCTCTCTATGCTAAGCTAGCTGAAGCGCTGCACCTTTTAGCTAACCCTTTATACGGCTTTATTTAATAAAAGTAACAAAATCCAGACTCTTTACTTACACACTCGAAATTCTTTCAACTTTGTTTGTGTTTAATCTCGTGTGAATATCTGTGTTCTTCTCGGTGTCTCTCTCTCTCTGCACGAGCCTGGCCGCGCGCAGCTGTTTACAGCAAGACGGGCACGCGCAGAAGGTGCGCGCGTGCGATACACAGACAGAGAGAGAGAAGAGCTTGGAAGCTCGTGCACGCGCGCGAGAGAGTGAGAGAACAGCTCGGACGCTCGTGCACGCACGCGACACAGAGAGCGAGCTTGGACGCTCGTGCACGCGCGCGACAGAGAGAGTGAGAGAACAGCTCGGACGCTCGTGCACGCGCGCGACACAGAGAGAGAGAGAGAGAGAGAGAGAGAAGTGCCTGGACGCTCGTGCACGCGCGCGACACGACTGAAAGGTGTCATTAGTCAGTGTTTTTGTTTTTGTTGACTGTATTTCTCTTTACTAGGATAAATCGTGTGTGTATATTCATTGTTTGTGTTTGGGTTGACCTCTCGTCAGTCATTTTTTTAAATAGCCACGCCCCTTCACGTCTTTATAAATCAGTATGAGGAGCAGTTGCATGTTTACATTCCAACTGTACAGTGTTCGACCAGGTGTCAGGTGTGACGCACACCTTTTAGATGTTTGAGATTTAACCCTACAGTGCATGAACCAACAAAAATAAATAAACCTTCACGAATGCGTAAAGGCGGTCAGAATGACCCGTACTGGACCGAATGGTTTTCTTCAAATAATATAACAATATTCAAAATAATATTGTCCTATTAATTAGAACCCGACACCTAGTCGAACACTGTACAGTCCCTTCTAATGCTACTGAAGTTAGAACCGTGTATTGGCCGGTCCAGACCCTGAATCACGTCACGTGGTTTAAAGTGACTAACTAGCGCTATTAAAAACACTCCGTGACGTCATGTCACGTGACCCAGTGCCTCACTGGCGGTGTGAGTGATCGGTGTTTACAGTGGGGTTTGTGTTTCCGTTAGAAACCTAGTTTAGTTTGCAGAGACAGAATAGACTTTTCCGAGGGCTGGTGTTGATGTATTATGATATTTATTATTACAGGTGAACGTTTTCCTGTTTATTGAATAAACTTTAGCGGTACAAGGCACTATTATGGTCGGGTTTTTGTCTTGATATTGATGGGCTTTGTTTTCGCTGTCTAAAGCTGACTGTTTGGACGTGACGTCTATGAATATGGAATTTAACTAAACATTTAGCTAAAAAATGATTAAGAGTTATCCTAAGTTATTTTAAGCGTACAGGGTAAACGAACGTGTGAGGGGGGGGGGGGACATTATGAAGATGCAGAGAGTATTTAAGTCATTTTATGTAATTACAAATCTGGCCATGTTTATTTCAA
>CM022753.1:41943219-41950719 GCA_012411365.1 Ameiurus melas | reverse complement strand
CACATCCTTTTGGTTCAGACTTACAAACACCAGGATTATTATTTTAATTTGTATTATTATTATTATGATTTGGTTTGTTACTCGACTGATGTCTCTTCCTGTGCCAGCAGCAAGGGGCGGAGCTTGGTCCCCGGCCCAAAGTGAGCCGAGGGCGGCCTCTGGACTACTGGGAGCCGTTCCTGGACTCGGAGGGCCGCGTCACCAATCCACAGAAAGTCAAGGAGCTGGTGTTCAGAGGGGTGCGTCCACCTTCCGGATCTTTCCACACACACTAAACTGTCCATGAAGATGAAGAGTCCCTCAGTACATACACTGTTGCTCCACAGATCAGTCGCCTAGCAACCGGCCCTAATACCTAATACCTAACCCCTAGTGTGTGCTGTAATATACACTATGGTATATATTTAACGTCACCTGTTTGTGGAAAGGTTCGAACGTTTCGTGTTCCTTTCCCAGGGTATCGTCCCTTCTCTGAGGAAGGAGGTGTGGAAATTCCTTCTGGGATTTTACCCCTGGAGCAGCACGGCCCAGGAGAGGGAGCGCATCGTCCGGACGAAAACGTGAGTTCTGAACCTCGTCTCTCGCCCGTACGTTTCCCCCCCTGATGGTTCTGACCGCTCGTGTCATGTGACCCTGTCCCGTAGAGACGAGTATTTCAGGATGAAGGTCCAGTGGAAGTCGATCAGCGAAGAGCAAGAGATGCGAAACTCCCTCCTCCGCGGATACCGCAGCCTGATTGGTCAGTTCAGATCTCCAATTTCCTCTTGGCCGAACGCACGCTGCCGTTTCATAGGCATTAAATGTGCTTTTTGAAAGAAAAACAAAACATTGTGAAGGACGTCGTCATTACTTTATCCTGCTAACCAAACCAGAACGTTTATTTAAGATAAGTGTTACCATAGAAACATGCGCAGGCCTGCCAGTCTAAAAAATAACAACAACTTATTTATTTATTTTTTTGTTTTGTTTTGTTTTTTTTGTGATCGGACAGAGCGGGACGTGAATCGGACAGACCGGCAGAATCCGTTCTTCTCAGGGAACGAGAACCCGGGCCTCACGCTGCTGAACGACGTCCTCATGACCCACTGCATGTATGACTTCGACCTGGGTAAGTGTGTGTGTGTGTGTGTTTAATACGCAGTACATATGTGTAATTCACACCTCAGCCACCGAGCGGCGCTGTTTCACTACGTTAGCATCGTGATTGATTTGTTCTCAATACTCGAGCAACTAACACTACTGTTCACGATTTCATTTCGGATCGTATTCGATATTATTGCTACGTAACTCGTACAGAAGAATGTCCGAGGACGACGACGGTGATTTTCTCTGTGTGCAGGTTATGTTCAGGGTATGAGTGATCTCCTGGCGCCGCTCCTCTTCGTCACGCAGAACGAAGTGGAGTCTTTCTGGTGTTTAACGGGATTCATGGAGCTACTGGTGCGTCTCGTCTCCTTTTATCTTTATTCGACTTGTCTAGAAGTACGTTTTGGAGAAACAAAACACGCCATCTTCTTTCTCGCATCGTTTTGAAAAATTACGTTTAGATTAAAAAAAAAAAACAGAATGGGAGTGGACGGGGTGCCAATATTTTTGGGTTTCACCGTGTGTTTCAGCATCAGAACTTTGAGGAATCTCAGGAGGCGATGAAACAGCAACTGCTCCAACTCAGCCTTCTGCTCCGAGCGCTCGATCCTGAGCTGTGTGACTACCTGGGTAACACACGCACAACACACACACACACACACACACACACACACACACACACACAGCCTTCAGCTCCGAGTGCAATTCTGAAGAAAGACTAATACTCCTCTCCACACAGACTCTCAGGACAGCGGCTCTCTGTGTTTCTGCTTCCGCTGGCTGCTCATCTGGTATAAGAGAGAGTTCTCCTTCGAGGATATCCTGCACCTCTGGGAGGTATAATGTCCAACACACACACACACACACACACACACACACACACACACTCTGAAGTTGAACTTTTTAATGTTCTTTTCATTTTAAAGTGGCCGTACCTCTTGTTTGTCGCTAGGTTCTGTGGACTCGTCTGCCGTGCGCTAACTTCCACCTGCTCATGGCCTGCGCTATTCTGGAGTCCCAGCGGGGGGAGCTGATCGGCTCCAACCACGACTTTAACACCATCCTCAAGGTGTGTGATCCAGACGTGAAGACGGGATGTGTGGTGCAGCTCGCTCGGGTTCAAAGGCTCACTTGTATTCGTGTGTGTGTGTGTGTGTGTGTGTGTGCATGTGTGCGCGCGTGTGTGCGCGTGTGTGTGTGTGTGTGTGTGTTGCAGCACATCAATGAGCTGACCATGAAGCTGGATCTGCAGACGGTGCTGCAGGACGCTGAGGGGATTTATCTACAGCTGGTCCAGTGCAAGGTGAGTGCACACACACGCACACACACACACACACACACACGCACACACACACACACATGAACACACTTGTTTCTTTCTTTTCTTGCTTTCTCTTTTTTCTTTTGTTTGTAGTTCTGCTGTTTTTTCTTTCTTTCATTCATTTTCTCAATCCTTCACTCCTTCCTTTCCTTACTGTCTTTCTTTCTTCCTTCCTTCCTTCTCTTCCCTTTCTTTCTTTCTTTCTTTCTTCCTTTTCCTTTCATTCCCTTTTCCTTTCTTTTCCTTTCCATGACGATATCAGTAGTGTTCAAGTTAGAAATACTACAGAAGTGAAATGTCAAATCAAATGGACTTCACTGTATGTCGTTCCTGTGTCGCTCAGGAATTGCCGATGAAGGTTCGAGAGGTTTTGGGAATGTGCGTCACCTCCAGCTCGGACGACGAGAGTACCGAGTCGGAGCCCAGAGAGACGGACAGACTGTTCAGCCAATCGGCTGCAGGGGGCGTGGCTGTTTGTCATTCAAGTAACTTGAAAGCCCCACATCGCCCGCCTCCTACTTACCCATAATCCTCCGTGATATATATATATATATATATATATACGTTTCTGCTGAGGAATTCTAAACGCTATATGACCCGTAACTACATGACGTAACTGTTCATAACCGAGTTATTAATACTAATGAACTGTTTGTAACCGAGTTATTAATGATGATGAACTTTCATACGAGCCTGAGAGAACTCTACTTTTAAATTACTGTACTGCACAGGAAGGGAAGACCAGAGATTTAAGTGTGAGTGTGTGTGAGTGTGAGTGTGAGTGTGTTTGAGAGAGAGAGATTAATGAATTATTAATTACTATTAATTCTGTGTTTGGGGTAAAACATGAAACTGGTCTTTAATAAATCACTAATTCTTATTTCTTATCTAACACCACCTGCTTCTAATAAAGCTCCGCCCACATTTAATAAAGCCACCACGCCCAGTTATAACGATCCCCCAATCCTAATAAACCCTGCCCACTCCTAAAAATGCCCATCCACTCATAATAAACCCTGCTCACCTCTGATAAAGCCCCACCCACCTTTAATAAAACCTCTGATAAAGCCCCACCCACCTTTAAGAAAACCTCTGATAAAGCCCCACCCACCTTTAAGAAAACCTCTGATAAAGCCCCACCCACCTTTAAGAAAACCTCTGATAAAGCCCCACCCACCTTTAAGAAAACCTCTGATAAAGCCCCACCCACCTTTAAGAAAACCTCTAATAAAGCCCCACCCACCTCTAAGAAAACCTCTAATAAAGCCCCACCCACCTTTAAGAAAACCTCTAATAAAGCCCCACCCACCTCTAATAATGCCCCACCCACCTTTAAGAAAATCCCTGATGATTTTGCATTATTATTTTGTTTATTTTTATTGTGTGTGTGTGTGTATGTGTGTGTGTGTGTGTGTGTGTGTGCGCGCTTGTTGTGTTGAATAGAAGCGTCAGTGTGTGGATGTATTTCCGTTCCTGTCTCTCGGGTGCGGTGGTGTTTGTGGTGTTGTGTAAATGGTGTAAACAGCAGCGTGATGGTAAAGACCGTGACCTCATGCACATTTGCATGACTCGGATTATCACATTAAATACAAATATAAATATAAAGAGATATATTTTGGTTTGTTTTTAACCACGACGGCGTTCACTTCACATTCACTCACTTTGTTCTGAAAAAATGAAAAATAAAAATGAAGCTGATGTGAATTTAATTCCCCGCAGTGTTCTGAGCTCATTACTGCTGGTGTGAGAGTGCGTGTGTGAGAGTGCGTTTGTGTGAGAGTGCGTGTGTGAGAGTGCGTGTGTGAGAGTGCGTATGTGTATGTGTGTGAGTGAGTGTGTGTGTGAGTGCGTGTGTGTGAGTGCATGTGTGAGAGTGCGTGTGTGAGAGTATATGTGAGAGAGAGTGTGTGAGTGTGTGTGAGAGTGTGTGAGTGTGTGTGTGTGTGTGTGTGGGGGGAGAGAGACGGTCCTTTCAGTAGTGTCAGTGTTGGGGATAAAGCAGGAATCCCGTATGCCTCATTTTTATTTGTACGTGGTTTATACAGCCTCGCCATGTTTGAAACAAATTCCCGCCCACATTTATCAAAGTCCCGCCCACATTGTACAAAGCGCCCCCACTCAGATTCAACCAACAACACACATTCATTCTTTCTCTTTCTTACTTTCCATAGCAACCACCTAGCAGCTAACTGAAATGGTATAGAAACCACTTAGTAACACAATTGGAACCACCATTAACTATACGAATAGCAATACCTTAGCAACCACTTGGAATACAATAACAACCATTTGGAATACCCTAGTAACTACCTAACAACACCTTAGCAACCAGGTGGAATATCCTAGTAACTACCTAACAACACCCTGGAATACCATAGCAACACCTTAGCGACACCTAGAATACCATAGCAACGACATTGCAACCACCTGGACTACCCTAGTAACTATTTAGCAACCACCTGGAATACCCTTGTAACTACCCAGCAACACCTTAGCAACCACCTGGACTACCCTAGCAACCCCTTAGCAACCACCTGGAATACCGTAGTAACTACATGGAATACCCTAGCAACTTCCTAGAATACCCTAGCAACTACCTGGAATACCCTAGCAACTACCTAGCAACCACCTGGAATACCCTAGTAACTACCCAGCAACACCTTAGCAACCACCTAGACTACCCTAGCAACACCTAGCAACCACCTAGACTACCCTAGCAACACCTAGCAACCACCTGGACTACCCTAGCAACCCCTTAGCAACCACCTGGAATACCCTAGTAATTACCTAGCAACTACCTAGAACCCACTTGGAATACCCTAGCAACTACCTACAATATCATAGCAACGACCTATCAACCACCTGGAATACCCTAGTAACTACCTAGCAACACCTTAGTACTGTTTTTTTTTTTTAAAAATGAACATGATTCATTTTCATATGAATCATTTACATGTGATTCATTTACATGTAATTAATTTTTATGTGGTTCATTTTCATGTGTAAATAAATTAAAAATATATATATATCAATAATAATTTAAAAAAATAAAAATTAAAACCCCCCCCCCACGCCCTCAATAGCTGTCGCTGGTTATATAAAAATTATAAAACCCAAGAACTAAAGTAAAAATAAGAATATAAAGAGCCAGTTGGAGCTGAAGAGGGACACACACCCAAAGTCTCCATAAAACAAAGGAGACAGCAGTGTATCACTCCGAGGGTTGGACCTAGAGTAAGCTAAACAAAATTACCTAAACTAAAAAAAAAAATTTTTTTTTAATTCCAGTAAGAAAAAAGTCCCCTACTGACTTCAAATCTAATAAATAGTCTGCGCACTTTAACAAATATAATGTCCTTACCTTTTAAAGACTTATACCTAATAATATTACACAGTGTAGCATATTAAAATAAAATACAAGAAGAAGAGAATAACGAAGTAATAATGCACCCACAATATAAGAATTCGAATTCTGTAGAGCTGGAAGGACGAGTGCAAAAAAAGAATAAAAGAAAAAAGAAAGAAAGAAAGAAAAGAAAGAACTATGTAGGTGATGCAGTTCATCCCGGTATTAAGAGTTTAAATATTACAACAACAAAAAAATATATAATATTAATAAATAACATAAATAAATAGATAAACAAACAAACAAATAAATAAATAAGGAACACTACACTGTGTAGGTGATGTGGTTCACCCCGGTTTTAAGAGTTTAACGTATTCTGCTGCTTTCTCCGCTGAAATAAAGTCCTTCTGGACTCCGTTGTATGTAATGCGAAGCCGAGCTGGATGAAGTATTCCATAGCGAGCTCCCTCAATATCACGAAGTTGACGCCGAACCTCGTTAAACACGGCCCGGGCCCGGGCTGTCTGGACTGTGTAGTCAGGGAACACGGAGATGTTCAGATCCCTCACTTTAATCTGCTGGAGCTCTCTCGCACGGCGTAAAATATCAACACAGTCCCTGTGATAATGGAATCTACACACAATAGCTCGTGGTCGTTCACCAGACTTCGGCTTCGGCTGAAGGGTCCGGTGGGACCGGTCCAGAACCGGCTCCTTCTCCAGACCAAACGCCTCCTTTAACAGGGCCGCTACAGCAGCGGTTGTACAGGTGTCAGCGCCCTCTGGAACTCCGACTATTCTCACGTTATTGCGCCGTGACCTTGACTCCAAATCCTCACATTTATTCTCTAATTGAGTCACGGTCGCAGTGAGAGACTCGATAGTAGTCTTCATGTGAACTAAATCAACGGTGCAACCAGAGAGAGTGTGCCCCATTTCCCCCACAGTACCTTTCAGTGTTGATATGGTGGCATCGGTAGCGACTTTATCACTAGCCTGCTGTGTTCTCATGACCTGCAGGTCGAGCTGAATAGTAGACAGCGCATCCCTGAGAGTCTTCTGAAGATTCTCCTGGTGCTTCTCCTAGTGCTTCTGATGCTCCTGGAACTCCTTTTTAAAAATATTGGTGATGTCCTTCCTCAGTAAAGCCAACAACTCAAACCTGAGTGTGGCGAGGTCAGAACCGCTCGGGGATGCGGATGCAGTCGGTTCACGGAGAGAAGGAGCGTGGCTATGGATTCATGAGGAGAAGGAGGCGCAGGTGCGGGTTCATGGTGAGAGGGAGGCGCGGGTGCGGGTTCATGGTGAGAGGGAGGCGCGGGTGCGGGTTCATGGTGAGAGGGAGGCGCGGGTGCGGGTTCATGGTGAGAGGGAGGCGCGGGTGCGGGTTCATGGTGAGAGGGAGGCGCGGGTGGGTTCGTGTGAGGGAGGCGCGGGCGGGCGGGTTCATGGTGAGAGGGAGGCGCGGTGCGGGGTTCATGGTGAGAGGGAGGCGCGTGGTGCGGGTTCATGGTGAGAGGGAGGCGCGGGTGCGGGTTCATGGTGAGAGGGAGGCGCGGGTGCGGGTTCATGAGGAGAAGGAGGCGCGGGTGCGGGTTCATGAGTAGGAGGAGGCGCGCTCGCGGTGCGCACACTAGATCTCAGTTTTGTCTGAATGCTACCACCGATTTTCGAGTTTTTCCCCGACATCTTAACGAACCACCGAGTTAAAAGTACGAAATAGAATAAGTCAAAATATATTATATTAC
>CM022753.1:41893219-41935719 GCA_012411365.1 Ameiurus melas | reverse complement strand
TTTTTGCCTGCTTTTCTTCTCTCAGTGTCAGTGACAAGCTGTTGCCTGGTCCCTCTGCGCCCACTCCCTCTCCACCTCCACCCCTCTCTCTCTCTCTCTCCTCCTCTCTCTCTCTCTCCTTCTCTCTCTCTCCTCTCTCTTTCTCTCTCTCCCCTCTCTCTCCCTCTCTCCCTTCTCTCTCTCCCTCTCTTCCTCTCTCTTCTCCCTCTCTCTTTCTCTCTCTCTCTCTCTCTCTCTCCTCTTCTCTCTCCCTCTCTATCTCTCTCTCTCTCTCTCTTTTTTTCTCTCTTTTCTCTCTCTCTCTCTCTCTTTCTCTCCCCCTCTCTCTCTCTCCTCTCCCACCTGTTGGTGCCATTGTTATCCGAGGGCATTGTGCCCTTTCTCTCTCTCTTCGTGCACGCCTCCTTCTCTCCTCACCGAGGGTATATAAAGAGAGAGCTTCATGCACACTTCACTAAACTACACACACACACACACTTCAGCAGAGATGTCCGTCTCTCTCTGGTGCGAGGAGGAATCGGTGAGATCTGGGACGTCGGTCCGAGCGTCCTTCGACCCCAACGCGTCCGGGCTCAGGGTCATCGAGAGGCTCCTGCACTCCGAGGAGAGATACGTCCCGTTTCCGCTCTACGTCTCCCTCGTTCAGAGGGAACCCAAACGCAGGGAGGAACTCGCCAAGTGGACGCTGGAGGTAGACATCTTAAACCAGACTGAATGAATAGTGTAAAGAATGTTCATCTCTGCGCTAGTTTGGTGCCGTGACCTTTAATAAAGAATGTTTCGTTTCGGTTAATCTTCAGTCAAATGCGTGACGTTTGAATGAGTTCACGCATGTTAATTTATGTAAATTTATGCTAATTGACAACAATCACGTACTGTATTTGGTGTCTTGACCTTCCCAGTTAAAAAAAAAAAAAAAGAGGTGTGGCTTTAAAATATTCTGCTTTATTTAATGCCATTATATAGTGAGTTTAAGAGTGTAAATGTGTAAAGTACATTTTCATGGTAGCTTATGTAAATTTATGCTAATTGCCCCCCCCCTCTCTGTCCTGTGCAGGTGTGTTGTGATTGCGGCTGTGACGAGGCCGTGTTTCCTCTCGCCGTCTCTCTCCTGGACCGCTACTTAGCGTCCACTCTGTCTCTACCTGTGTCCCCGACCTGTCTCGCCGCCGCCTGTGTCCTCGTGGCGTCCAAACTGACGGAGAGCGAGACGGTCACGGCGCACGCGCTGTGCGCTTCAGCCGAGTACGAGTTCCTCTCGTCCGACCTGCGCGTGAGTGTGACGGGAATAAAAATAATCACATTCGATTCGGGAAATAAAACTGAGTACAAATTTGAAAGAAGGAAAAAAATGTTTAAAAAAACCCTCAAAATGTAGACACTCTCTACACACGTCCTGACTTATATATTTATTTATTTATTTATTTTTTATTAACAAAATCAATTTTAAGCTAACATCTCGAACCCTTCAATGTTTTCAGGTGAAATTTACTCGTGTTATTTTACTCTGATATATTTTAAATTTGTTGTAGGGTTCTAAATAGAACCTTTAAGGGTTCTCCGTTTCCTATCAGTGTATGTGGAGAAAGCGAAGTGTCTGCATTCTTTAAAAAAAAGATTTCTTCAAGGCATTTTTAAAGGGTTCATTGGACAACTGGTTCTTGGCTTCTAACAAATGGTGACTTGGAACCCTTTATGATTGTTGTGAGGTTATATGTAGAACCATTAAAGGTTCCAGTAAAGGGACAAGCAAAGAACTGTTAAGAGTTATAAACCAGAAAGCAAAGTGTGCACACTCTATGGTTCTTTAAGGGCTCATTGGAAACTCAAATTATTAGCTTCAGACAAATAGGTTCTACGTGGGACGTTTAAGGGATTCCGTAGACGGAGAACCGAAATAGCCTTCTGTGATTTCTAAAACAGTATAATTGGCAAGCAAAGTACGGTGTACACACTGAGAAACAGTGCTTAGCTTCCGGTAAAGACTTGCATGGAACCATTTTCGATAGGGAACCATCTATACTTCCTACACAGAACTACATAGAACCTTTGAGGGTTTTACTGAAGTCTAATTCCAGACCAAAGTATGTCCCCTCTTTGAGGAAAAAATGTTCTTCAAGGGTTCTTTAACTATTTGTGGGTCCTTATCGTCCAACAGGGGGTTACTCTGAACCATTTCGAATTGGGAAACCCTGCTGTGGGGTTCTACAAAGACAACCAAAGAACCCTTTAATGTTTTGATTTTGTAACCACAAAGTTCCTCGTTCGTCAAAAGGATTCTTTGGATGTTTGATGGTTCTAGATTTTTTTAAAAATTTGGATGCTTTTCTGAAAGGGAAACTCTCTGTTGTTGGGTTCTGCATAGAACCCATATAGCGTAGCATAGAACATATGGCGTGTAAGATTTACCCTTGGGTATGAGTGTGTGTGTGTGTGTGTGTGAGAGAGAGAGAGAGAGAGAGAGAGAGAGAGAGAGAGAGAGAGAGACACTCATGTCTTGTCTTGTGTTGGACAGGAAATGGAGCGCGTGGTGTTGGGAACGCTGCGCTGGGACGTGGCCGGCGTCACCCCTCAGGACTTCATCCCTCACTTCCTGTCGTGTTTGGAGGAGCTGATGGGGGACAGCGAAGACGCTGCAGACTTCGTCTCCACACTCAGACGCCACGGGGACACACTGTCCGCCATGTGCGTGTGCGACGCTCGCTTCCTGGGAACTCGTCCGTCCCTGGTGGCCGCCGCCACCCTGAACTCCGCTCTCCGGGGTCTGGAGGCCAGGAGGAGGCGGGAGACGAGTCACATGACCTGCACACTGGCTACGCTGTGTCGCAGTGACCCGGTGAGTGGGCGGAGTTTACTCTGTGTGTATGAAAGTGTACATGACTTTTTTTTGAAGATGAATTTTAAAGGCAGATATTTCATTTTTACTACAGAAGAAGAATCGGCGTGGTGTTTGAGATTGGTAACGAGTACTTTGAAGGTCAAAATGAAAAGTTATGGGGTTTTTTTTTCTTTTCTTTCCCTTTTACACATTTACTTCCATGAGTAAACGAAGGACTCATGTTCAACAACGACTGAGTTTCATCCAAAATAGTACCGAAGTCCAGTTACTGGAGTGTTTTTGGTCTGGTCTGGCGTTCGCGCTGTAACGGAGTGTTGTTGCTGGCAGGCCGTGCTGCAGTGCTACAGCGAGCTGATCGAGGACGCTCTCCGGGAACGACTGAGGAACAGCCGAGAGCAGGAGCAGGACGAGAAGAACGGAAGGATGGAGGACGAGCGATCGAGCACGCCGACTGACCTGCGAGAGATAGACTTTTAAAACGCAGCGAGATCACGAGGCGCACACCCGCAGTCTTCCTCGTCAGCCATCCTCAGTGAAACCGATGTAAACTTCGAAATGCTGCCAGAAGATCTTCTTGTTTCTGTCATGATTTTATTTATTTAATCGAATAATTATTATCCTTATTTATGTCCTTATTCGTTCGAGGGGTTCGCTTTTTGTTCAATTTGAGTTTTGTACCGTGTGCAATTTCTCCTCACGTGAATGTCTACCTAATCGTATCGGCTATGTACCGTTTAATTTATTCATGATTTTTATTCATTATTTATTGTGTGTGGTATCGGTTTTTAATTTATTCCGCATGTTTGGGTTGTTGTTGGGTTTTTTTTTTTTTTACGCTGTACGACAAAGTGTTTTGATGAAATTAAAATATATTTTTTAAAAAGTAATTAAAATGATATTTAATAAACCTTCTGCGGTCGTCCTGCGTTGATTGTTGTTAAGTCTCGGTGAAGCCGAAACCTGTATAATTTGTTTAATGGATTTTGATTAAATGACAGATTTACGATTTTCCAAAGCCAGAGGTTTCTATTAAACCAACAGAAGTACCACATAACTAGAGCAACGCGTGGACCAATCAGATCCCGCCGTCTCATCCGGGCATTCCAGGTGTACGAACTTTACCTAGATACCCTACAATTTTTTTATTTATTTATTTATTTTTTAAATATTTCCGAAACACACCAAAGCCGGCTGACATGATATAAAACTATTATCGAATTTAAAATAATAATAATAATAATAATAATAGTAATAATAATAAAATAACCCCCCAATGATTAGCGACATGCTAACGCTTGCTATGCTGGGACTCAATGGGGACGTGTAGATTTAGGATCATTCTAGAAAACAAACTTTAACACAATCCTCTATTTAAAAAAAATAAAAATAAAAAATTATATATATATACACGGATGATTTCTGTAACACAGGGGTAATTTCAAAGCATAAATCGCTACCACTAAGTTAAAATTTGCTTACGAGTATGAAAACACAAGAAGTGACGCGACGCGTGTTGATGACGTAATCATTCCGGGACTGTGACGACGGCACTCAAAATAAGTGGAGTGTGTGGGGTGCGTGTTTATTTCTGGAGGACGAGAAGACGTTAAAACGTGTTTAACACACTTTAATGGTAAGTCAGAAAACGCGTTTAGTCGACATTAACATGAGATAAACGGTGTGTGTGTGTGTGTATATATATATATATGGGTGTGGGATTAATTTGGGAAAGCGGATAACGTTGCAGATGATGATGTTTTGGCCTGTATTAATTATAAACGTCTGTTGTTGTTGTTGTTGTTGTTTAATATCGTGATCTGTTTTAATAGTTTTGTCCTGACTGGTAGGTTTAAATCAAGAGCTCCTTGACGAGATCATAAAGACCAGAAGAGCTGGTATTAGAACCAGGTTCACCTGCAGTCCAGGTGAGTTCAGTAAGAGCACGTGCTGCACGTGGCACTTTATTTGTTTATTTATTTGGACAGTAGATATTGTCACAGATCAGCTTTAATGAAACGTCACACATGGACTTCCAGCGCATCCGGAGTGTATCCACAATGACAACGTGAAAGAAGTTTGTTTGAAATCTTTGCAAATTTATTAAAAAAACAAAAAAACGAAAAAAAGCACATGTACATAAGTATTCACACCCTTCGCCATGACACTCAGAATCAAGCTCAGGTGCATCCTGTTTCCACTGATCATCCTTGAGATGTTTCTGCAACTTGATTGGACATTTCTGCAGCGTTGAAGGTCCCAATCCGTGGCCTCCTTCATCCGTAAATGGAAGAAGTCTGGAACCAGCAGGACTCTTCCTAGAGCTGGCCGCCCGGCCAAACTGAGCGATTGGGGGAGAAGGGCCCTCTTAGTCAGGGAGGTCACCAAAAACCCTACGGTCACGCTGACAGATGGAAGCCACGCCTCAGTACACATGACAGCTCGCCTGGAGTTTGCCAAAACGCACCTGAAGGACTCCCAGACCAAAGATTGAACTCTTTGGCCTGAATGGCAAGCGTCATGTCTGGAGGAAACCAGGCACCACTCATCACCTGGCCAATACCGTCCCTACAGTGAAGCATGGTGGTGGCAGCATCATGCTGTGCGGATGTTTTTCAGCAGCAGGAACTGGGAGACTAGTCAGGCTCGAGGGAAAGATGAATGCAGCAATGTACAGAGACCTCCTTGATGAGAACTCTCTCCAGAGCACTCTGGACCTCAGACTGGGGCGAAGGTTCATCTTCCAACAGGACAACGACCCTAAGCTCACACCCAAGATAAGAAAGGAGTAGCTACAGGACAACTCTGTGAATGTCCTTGAGTGACCCAGTCAGAGCCCAGACTCGAACATCTCTGGAGAGATCTGAAAATGGCTGTGCACCGACGCTCCCCATCCAACCTGATGGAGCTTGAGAGGTCCTGCAGAGAAGACTGGGAGAAATTGCCCAAAAAATAGGTGTGCCAAGCTTGTAGCACCATTCTCAAAAAGACTTGAGGGTGTAACTGATGCCAAAGGTGCTTCAACAAAGTATTGAGCAAAGGGTGTGAATACTTATGTACATCTCTAATGAATAAACCGGATGTTTCTCTTGGTTTCATTTCTGTTTGTTTTTTTTTTACATCACAGAAACCTGCAATATTGTTTTTTAAACCGGGGTGTGTATACTTTTGTTGTTGTTGTTTTCTCAGCCGTACACACAGAGGTCTAGATCTATTCTCTTATGAAAAATCACAGAAACACCCTTCCTAAGTGATCAAGATGTTTGTTTTTGGGTTTTTTTGTTTTTTTTCTCGAAATCATCCCGTTTGAACCGGCGATGATGACGAGCGCCTAAAAAAAAAAAAATCGAAACGGTAGATCGGAGAGATCGGAACCCCGGGTTCCGGGATGGACGCGGAACTGCCCGGGACGCTGCCGCTGAAGAGGAATGAATGGATGTGATCTGTTTTGTAGTGAACAGGAGTATGGTGGGCGTCCGTGTCTGGCTGCTGCTGCTGTCGTCGGTCTCTCTCCGGGTGTCGGCGGTGCCTATAGAGCGCGGTCCTCCCACGCGGGACGAGAAAGCCGAGGATAACGCGGTACGCACGCTGTTTAGACGTCAGTCTTCTATCCGTGTAGTAAAGAGTGTTGATTCCGATGCAGGACGTGTGTGTGTACACTGCACGTACGCACCACAGGACTGGGAGGAGCTTCGCTACTTCATTCTCCTTTCTTAGCTTTTTATCTGATGGAATGTTTCCTGGAACTATCTCTATATGTATATCTCTCTCTCTCACACACACACACACACACACACACACACACACGTCTCTCTGTGGGCACTGTTCCCACATTCTAACTCTGTTCTTTATTGACACTCTCTCGACCGGAGAGGATAAGAGTACAGTTAAAGCAGTAATAAGTGAATTATTCTAAATGAATCTTTGAGTTGAATTTTTGATTCCTATAAAGGAGTGTGTGTGTGTGTGTGTGTGTGTGTGTGTGTGTGTGTGTGTGTGTGTGTGTGTGTGTGGGTTGTAGGACACAGGGCTATATTATGATCGTTATCTGAGGGAGGTGATCGAGGTTCTGGAGACGGATCCTCACTTCAGAGAGAAACTGCAGAGTGCAAACACCGAGGATATTAAAGTAACACACACAGTCTCTGTCTCTCTTCTCTCTCTCTCTCTTTCTCTCTGTCTGTCTGTCTCTCTCTCTCTGTATGTCTCTCTGTCTCTGTCTCTCTCTCTCTTTCTGTCTGTCTGTATGTCTCTCACTCTCTCTCTCTCTCTCTCTCTCTCTCTGTGTCTGTCTGTATGTCTCTCTCTCTCTCTCTCTCTCTCTCTCTGTGTCTGTCTGTATGTCTCTCTCTCTCTCTCTCTCTCTCTCTGTGTCTGTCTGTATGTGTCTCTCTCTCTGTCTGTCTGTCTGTGTCTGTCTGTATGTATGTCTCTCTGTCTGTCTGTATGTGTCTCTCTCTCTGTCTGTCTGTATGTCTCTCTGTCTGTCTGTATGTCGTCTGTCTGTCTGTCTCTCTCTCTCTCTCTGTCTGTCTGTATGTCTCTCTTTCTGTTTGTCTGTCTGTCTCTCTCTCTCTGTCTGTCTCTCTCTCGTTTTTTTTTCTTTTGTCTCTGTGTCTTTCTCTCTCTCTTTCTTTCTGTTGTCTTCATGTCTGTGTTTTTTCTCTCTCTGCCTGTCTCTTTTGTCTCTCTCTTGTCTCTCTTTTCTGTCTATTTCTTTTCTGTCTGTCTTTCCCTCTGTCTGTCTCTCTTTCTGTCTTTGTGTCTGTTTCTCTCTCTGTCTGTCTCTATCTCTTTCTTTGTGTCTCTCTCTCCCTTTGTATCGGTCTCTGTTATAGTATATTGCATTGTTTTGCCTTTCTTTGTTTTTGTTTGTTTGTTTTTTTGTCCCATTTGCTGCTGAACCATTAAGCCCCACCCACTCTGATTTTGAGCTCATTTGCATCATTTGAAACCGACTTTTCTGAACCGGTCGTAACGCTGTGGACATTTCTCCACAAAGCCGATGTCTGAGTACTAAATGCTCTGGCGAGTGTGAACCATAACATCCGGAGGTTTTGTGAACAACATGGCAACATAACGTTATGTCAGCGTCACAGCCGGAACTCGTGACTGGGCGGAGTAACTGCGTCTCCGGGACCGTGTGTGTGTTGAGGCGGTTATTTGGCGCACTGAATCGTTGCGCTAATTTGTAATTGAATTTTTAATGATAAATAAAACCATAACAAAAAAAAAACACTGCCTCCATCAGCCAATCAGCATTCAGCAGACTTTAAGGAAACTTCTGTTCGTGTTTATGGCCTTATTTATGGAGATCTTGGTACTGCTCCGTTTGTGACAAGCTCTTGGATATTTGCGTGTGTGTGTGTGTGTGTGTGTGTGTGTGTGTGTGTGTGTGTGTGTGTGTGTGTGTGCGCGCGCATCGTGACAGAATGGACGCCTCAGTAAGGAGCTGGATCTGGTGGGTCACCACGTCCGAACTCGGCTAGACGAGCTGAAGAGGCAGGAAGTGTCTCGTCTCAGGATGCTGCTCAAGGCCAAACTGGACAGCACCAACATGCAGAGTGAGTGTGTGTGAGAGTGTGTGTGAGAGTGTGTGTGAGAGTGTGTGTGAGAGTGTGTGAGAGAGTGTGTGAGAGAGTGTGTGAGAGAGTGTGTGAGAGTGTGTGTGAGAGTGTGTGTGAGAGTGTGTGTGAGAGTGTGTGAGAGTGTGTGTGTGTGAGTGTGTGAGAGTGTGTGTGTGTGTGTGAGAGAGTGAGAGTGTCATTGTGAGTGTGAGAGTGAGAGTGAGTGTGTGAGTGTGAGTGTGTGTGTGTGTGTGAGTGAGAGTGTCATTGTGAGTGTGTGTGAGTGTGTGTGTGGTGTGTGTGAGTGTGTGTGTGTGAGTGTCATTGTGGTGTGAGTGTCATTGTGTGAGTGTGAGAGTGTCATTGTGAGTGTGGAGTGAGTGAGTGTGAGTGTGAGTGTGTGTGTGTGTGAGTGTCATTGTGAGTGTGAGGTGTCATTGGCAGTGTGAGAGTGTCATTGTGGGTGTGAGAGTGTCATTGTGAGTGTGAGAGTGTCATTGTGAGTGTGAGAGTGAGAGTGTGTGAGAGTGTGTGAGAGTGAGAGTGAGAGTGTGTGAGTGTGTGTGTGAGTGTGTGTGTGTGAGTGTGAGAGAAATATTTTGTTTAAATACCATGGTGCGTTTGTTCCGGTTTCTCTTGCAGGTGTTCAGATGGATCACGTGTCCTTGCTGAAGCAGTTCGAGCATCTGGACCCTCACAATCAGAACACGTTCGAAGCCAGAGACCTGGAGCTGCTCATCGCCACGGTGAGCTCCATCACGCCTGCCTCCAGGTCAGGAAAGGGATTAGTTAGTGAATAGTTCAGAGTTAATGAGTTCACGCGTGAGCGGTTCGAGAGGGAGGGGTTCGAGAGGTGAGGGGTTCGAGAGGTGAGGGGTTCGAGAGGGGTGGCGGTTCGAGGGAGGGTTCGAGGAGGGGTGAGGCGGTTCGAGAGGGAGGGGTTCGAGGAGGTGAGCGGTTCGAGAGGGAGGGTTCGAGAGGAGTGAGCTGTTCGGAGGGTTGCGAGGGTGAGCGGTTCGGGGAGGGTTCGAGAGGTGGGCGGTTGCGAGGGGTTGGAGGAGTGAGGGGGAGGGGTTCGAGAGGTGAGCGGTTCGAGGGGAGGGGTTCGAGAGGTGAGCGGTTCGGAGGGAGGGGTCGAGAGGAGTGAGCGGTTCGGGGGAGGGTTCAGAGGAGTGAGCGGTTCGGGGGGAGGGGTTTGAGGGAGGCGGTTCGAGAGGAGGGGTTCGAAGGGTGAGCGGTTCGAGAGGGAGGGGTTCGAGAGTGAGCGGTTCGAGGGGGGAGGGGTTCGAGAGGAGTGAGCGGTTCGAGGGGGGAGGGGTTCGAGAGGTTTACAGCTCAGAACGATGAATCCAGAATCGAACATCTTCAGATCAAATAAAGCGTCTGCGTTTCCGTGGGGAAATAAATTTCTCCGTATTCAGACTGGAAGCTACGCAGCTGCTGAGGCCTCAGTCCTGCCTGCAGTCCTGACTGCTACACTGGATAGAAGTCTACACACCCCTGTTACCATGGCAACGCTCGGCCTCTTCTGACTCGAGCTGCCGTGTCTTTACTCCAAATCTCACAGCAGCCACAATTCCCTCCATCTCTATTTCTCTCAGAAATACTTTCACTCCATCTCTGTCTGCTCTCTCTCCTTCTGTCTCTCCTTCTGTCTCTCCTTTAACATCACTCTTTCTGTATCACCGTGTCTTTTTTCTCCTCTATCTTTCAGTCACACTCTACCCGTCTGTAACTTTTAAATCACATTATCTATCTATCTATCTCAATCTATCCATCCATCCATCCATTCAAATTTACCCATCCATCCAAATTTACCCATCCATCCATCCATCCATCCAAATTTACCCATCCATCCAAATTTACCCATCCATCCATCCATCCATCCAAATTTACCCATCCATCCATCCATCCATCCATCCAAATTTATCCATCCATCCAAATTTACCCATCCATCCATCCATCCATCCAAATTTACCCATCCATCCATCCATCCATCCAAATTTATCCATCCATTTATCCATCCATAGGTTTATCCATCCATCAGGTTGCCCATCATCCATCCATCCATCAAGGTTTATCCATCCATCAGGTTGCCCATCGTCATCCATCCGTCCACATCCCAAGGTTGCTTCCATCAGTCCAGGTTGCTGTCCGTCGTCCATCCGTCAGGTTGCCCGTAAATCACGGTTGCCCGTCCGTCCGTCCGTCCGTCCAGGTTGCCCATCCATCCAAATCACTTACGTCAGGTTTGTCACATCCCGGTTTGTCCAAATCCATCAGGTTTGTCAAGTCCCGTCAGGTTGCCCGTCCATCCCGTCAATCCAGGGTTTGATCCATCCGTCGGTTTGATCACATCCGTCAGGTTGCCCGTCCGTCAAGTCACGTCAGGTTCATAGTCCCGTCAGGTTTGCCCGTCCGTCCATCCAGTCAAATCAGGTTTGCTCCCATCCATCCATCCCGATCCAGTCACATCAGGTTTGCCTATCAAGTCACGTCCGTCCTCAGGTTGCCCATCAGTCGTCACATCCCAAGTCAGGTTGCCCATCCGTCACATCCATCAAAGTTTATCCCATCATTTTATCCATCCCGTCAGGTTTGATCACATCCATCCAAGTTTGCCCATCCCTCCATCCCCAATCATCCATCCTCCAAATTTGCCCATCAATCCATCCCAATCCATCCAATCCATCATTATCCATCTCATTCCCATCCATCTCAAGTTTACCCATCCATCCATCAGGTTGTACCCATCCATCCATCCAAATTTACCCATCCATCCATCCAAATTTATCCATCCATCCAAATTTATCCATCCATCCATCCATCCATCCAAATTTAACCATCCATTCAAATGTTTAACCATACCAGATGGGCTGGATTGAGTATTTCAGAAACAATTTGCTAATTTCCTTTGATTTTCCCACATTTTCTGATGACTGTTTCTTTTATATGGTACTTGGCATGTCTAGAACTTCTCTCTCTCTCTCTCTCTCTCTCTCTCTCTCTCTCTCTCGTGTAAGTCACTCCAGCATTTCAGAACTGTGACTTCCTGTTTTAAAAGGAAATGCGTCAACACAGAAGCCCTTTCATAACAGCTTGAAATATGTCCTGGGAGTCTTTCCTCGTGTGTCCGTGTTTCTGGGAGCTTTAACAATAAAACGAGCACACATGTGAGGGAACGATAGGTGGGTTGTTGAGAGAGAAATGTAAAAAATTGTGGGCTCTGGAATTCACGATTGTGTGTGTGTGTGTGTGTGTGTTTGAGACAGGCCACTAAAGACCTGGAGAATTACGATGCGGAGCGTCACGAGGAGTTCAAGCGTTACGAGATGCTGAAGGAGCACGAGAGGAGGGAGTACCTGAAGAGTCTGGACCAGGAGAAGAGGGAGAGGGAGGAGAAGAGGATGGAGGAGATGAAGGAGAAACACCGCCAGCATCCCAAAGTCAACGCTCCGGTCAGTCCGGAGGAGAATTGTGTACTGCACGTGTTCACGTCTCCATCACCACAACACGTTTCCCTCATTTCCGTTTCACACAGCAAAGTTTCAAGACTGGTGTAAATTTAACTGGTTTATAAATGGGCTCACAGATGGGACTAGAAGGTTGTCTGTCACTAGCACTCGACTGATGTGGGTTCTCCAGTGGGGCAGTGCCGATATTTACACAGTCGCGAGGCCCAGGCTGATTCGTTTACCTGCATGCCATAGAATAATATAGTGACCAACGAAAGTAGCATTTATAATCCCACATTTCTCCTCAGGGATCAATAGAGTACATGCATCCATCCATCCATCCATTTATCCATCCATCCAAATTTAACCATCCGTCCATCCATCCAAATTTAACCATCTGTCCATCCATCCGTCCATCCATCCATCCAAATTTAATTATCCATCCAACCAAATAAATTTAACCATCCATCCATTCAACCAAATTGAACCATCTATCCATCCATTTATCCATCCATCCAAATTGAACCATCCATCCATCTATCCATCCATCCATCCAAATTGAACCATCTATCCATCTATCCATCCATCCATCCAAATTTAACCATCCATCCAACCAAATAAATTTAAACATCCATCCATCCAAATTTAACCATTTATCCATTTAATCGTCCATCCATCCAAATTTAACCATCTGTCCATCCATCCGTCCGTCCATCCATCCAAATTTAACCATCTGTCCATCCATCCACCCATCCATCCAAATTTAATTATCCATCCAACCAAATAAATTTAACCATCCATCCATCCAAATTTAACCATGCATCCATTTAATCGTCCATCCATCCAAATTTGTCCATCCATCCATCCAAATTTAACCATCCATCCAAATTGAACTTTAACTGCATGAGTATTCAGAGTGTGTATGTTTATCAGTCTCAGTGTCAGTATTGGGCTAATACCAGGGAAAACCTGGTATATATATATATATATTTTTTTTTGCGTGTAATTTGATTTTGTCTTCGCTTCGAATCATGTTTATTCGCTGAATGACTGATGAAGTAGCCGATGCTGAATATTTGATACTTGAGATGCTTGATAGATATTGCGATAAAGACTTGACCGTGACGTCACGATAACGAGAGTGTCCTCTGTGTAGGGGAGCGTGGACCAGCTGAGAGAGGTGTGGGAGGAGACGGACGGGCTGGACCCACAGGAGTTCAACCCCAAGACCTTCTTCAAACTACACGGTAAGCGAACCTCGCTGTAAGTTGGGGTGCGCAAACTTTTGCGTTCGGATCCGTTCAGACTCGTAGCGGCGTTCTAACGCAACAGAAGCTGTACGTGAAACTGGAACGGAATGGCACGCTGGCTCCCGGTGTCGAAACGAACAGCGCTGTGGAGTTCTGGATTCCGATCGGTTCGTCTTATTCGACATGTTGAACATGGAAGGAGTCTCCAGTGTGAGCACTTTGTAACAGTCAGAGGTGAAGTGTGAATGTTTTTGGGGTTTTTTTTTCCACCCTTCAGACACTAATGGAGACGGCGTGCTGGACGAGCAGGAGCTGGAAGCGCTCTTCACTAAGGAGGTAAAGGAAAGGCCGCTTCAAAATTCTTTATTTATTTATTTATTTATTTTAAAAAGGTTTATGGTTTTTATTGTGATGAATTTATTTACCGTTTCCGTGTGATTTTCTTTTATTTCTTTTATTTTGTTTTCTGGCGTCAGCTGGAGAAGGTGTACGACCCGAAGAACGAGGAGGACGACATGATGGAGATGGAGGAGGAGAGGCTGAGGATGAGGGAACACGTCATGAAAAACGTCAGACACGGCTTTCTCCTCTTTTTTTTTTTTTTTTTTTTTCCTTTTGCATTAATGAGTTGTGTGTGTGTGTGTGTGTGTGTGTGTGTGAGACCAAACCATCATATCATGTCCACATATGCTGAATTCATGTATCTGCACCTACACTGTCTCTATCTGTCTGTCCGCTTGCATACCTGTCTGTCTGCCCATCAGTCTGTCTGCTTGCATACCTACTAGGGATGTCACGATGCCAAAGGGAGAGAGCGAGATTGATTGATTTTTAGTTATCAAACACCGTCTGACAATGAGTGGAGGTGGATTTCTACACACTCCAGCACTCCTAAAAGCATGAACATGTGAATAATTATCAGCGACATGAGGCTACATGTAGCGGACGGGACGCGGGCTGGATGGCGATGCATGGCGGTCCATTCGGGGGTAGTTTCTAACGTCGCAACGCGTTAGCGTCGTTAACAAATAACCGGCTATCGCTAACATTACGCAGAGCGTACCGTTCGCTGCCTCAAACAGACCTCATGTAGGACCGCCTTTCAGGTGCTTCGCCAGATTCCAGGTGTTTCCTCGCTTCGTCTGAAACGAACGACAGCGTCGGGTGCACACCGGCTTCCGAGCATCGGTTACGTTTGTTGTCATCCGCCTCGAATGCGAAGTATTTCCATATTCCATACTACAGTTCCTCTCAGCGTGTCGGGGCGGAGCTAAACTTCTGTCGTTTTTTTTTTCACGCCGTGTGCTTGTAGACGTTCTTTTCCTTCACCGCTCGTGGGCCGACTAAAGCGTATTTGCTGCCCCCTTCAGTTCCGGAAGGATTGCAACTTCGGTACCTCGTTAGAATCGGTTCTAACACGACTCCAGAAAAACAAGTAGAGGCACGTTTTAATAATGTTGGTACCAAAGTATTGGTTCTCGTGACATCTCTAATCTCTACCTATCCAGACTGGCCCAGGGAAGAGGGAGTGGCTCGTAGTGGGCTGGACGAGCGTTTCTCCCCAGTGAAAATAAGCAGTCTGCTTGCATACCTACCTGTCTGTCTGTCTATGTATCTATCTGTCTTTCTCTGCTTGTGTGTCTGTCTGTCTGTCTGCTTGTGTGTCTCTGTCTGCTTGCCTGTCTGTCTGTCTGTCTCCTTGCGTACCTGTCTGTCCGTCCGCTTGGGTACCTGTCTGTCTGTCTGTCTGTCTATGTATCTATCTGTCTTTCTCTGCTTGTGTACCTGTCTGCTTGTGTGTGTGTCTGTCTGTCTGTCTGCTTGCGTACCTTTCTGTCTGTCTGCTTGCGTACCTGTCTGTCTGTCTGTCTATGTATCTATCTGTCTTTCTCTGCTTGTGTGTCTGTCTGCTTGCGTACCTTTCTGTCTGTCTGCTTGCGTACCTTTCTGTCTGTCTGCTTGCGTACCTTTCTGTCTGTCTGCTTGCGTACCTGTCTGTCTGTCTTTCTCTGTTTGTGTGTCTGTCTGCTTGTGTACCCACCTCTCTGTCTGTCTGCTTGCATACCTACCTGTCTGTCTATGTATCTACCTGTCTGTCTACTTGTGTACCTACCTGTCTGTCTGACTGCCTATCTTTCTATTTATTTATACATTCCTCTGTCTGCTTGCATACTTGCCTACCTATCTGTTTCTCTCTCTCTCTCTCTCTCTCTCGCTCTGTCTATTTATTTATACATTTGTCTGTCTGTTTTAATCTAATTCTGTCTCTCCATCCATTTATTTATATCTATCTATCTATCTATCTATCTATCTATCTATCTATCTATCTATCTATCTATCTATCTATCTATCTATCTATCTATCTATCTATCTATCTATCTATCTATCTATCTATCTATCTATCTATCTATCTATCTATCTATCTATCTATCTATCTATCCGTCTGACTCTGCCCTTCTATCTCTCTCCATGCTGTTGCTTTCTTTAACTGATTGAGACTATAATATTTTATAATTCAGAAACTCAGTTAGAATTATTATTGCTGGCAATGCTGTTATTTATTATTGAATACATTCATCTCGATTAAATATATATGAATGCTGTGTGTGTGTGTGTGTGTGTGTATTGTCGATCGTTCCCTCACTACAGGTGGACCTGAATCACGACCGGTTGGTCAGCCTGGACGAGTTCCTCAAATCTACGGAGAAGAAAGAGTTCAGCAGCCCGACGGAGTGGGAGGTACGAGACCGACCCTCCCCATGTTACTGAGTTCTTAGCACAGATCCAGGGTGTGGTCATGTGACCTACTAACGGTTACGTGTTGCCACGCCCTCTAAGCACTTCGGCGTGTGTTTAAAATGAGGTGCGTGTAGTACGTACGGACGTTTTATCGTGAAGACACGCCCATCTCTGTGGTTTATACACGGGTCGGCTGTACCATGATGAATTGCATGAACACTTAATTTTAACTCGTTTTTCAAATATAGACCCTGGATGACAATAAGCCGGTGTACACGGAGGAGGAGCTCCAGCGCTTTGAGGCGGAGCTTTGGGATAAACAGGTGGAGCTCAGCAGGAGGGCGGAGACCCTGAGACAAGAACAGGAGATTCTGAAAGAGAGAGGCAAAGCGCTGGAGGCCCAAAAGAAAGAATACCAGCAGGTGAAGGGTGCTTGCGGTTGCCATGGTAACTGTTGCTGTCCTGCTGTCACTCGGGTCGTTACTCACCATGTTTTGCGTTTTGAAAGGCGGTGGTGGAGATGTCGAGACAGAAAGCCCAGCAGGCGGCGCGCCAACTGCCTCCTTCAGGCCCTGACGGAGAACTGCGGTTTCAGCCGGACGCTCGGAACCTGGCTCAAGAACATCACCAAGGTGAGGAGAACCGAGGACTCGCTCTTAATCTGACACCTAGTGCCCTAGATAGGGGGCTAAACCTGTTCGCTCTATAAAGCCGCTTTGCGTTCCTCACACGTGACGTGACTGCATCAACTGCAGCGACGCGAATAAACATGAAATAAAAGAATTTCACATTCGCACTTTATCATTTTCACGATCGCAGGACGCTCCAAACTGAACCCCTTCTTTTTCCTTCCTGTAGGAGGCGCTGTAATCTACGTAGCGTAACGTCTGGACGTTTCACATTAGCCTAATTCGTTACCTATTACAGCATTAAATTAGCATTTTGTTGGTGGGCGTGGTCAGGCGAGCAAACGTTAATTATGAACTCAGTGACGGTTTTAATGTTAAACATTATGAGAAGTAGGCGTGGCCTTTACGTGTGTGTGTGTGTGTGTGTGTGTGTCTTTTCCAGTTGGAAAGATGCCTGTCGACCCAAACAGAGATGTCCAGGACGGCCCACCTGCTGAGCCACCACAGAACCTTCAACACACACCATAACTCGCCTCACGTGACCCACACACACACACACACACACACACACACACACTGCTGCTAAGCACTCGCCTCATTGTCACCTCAAATTACAGCCAACTTTTAACGTACGATTCGCTTCTTGGTTTTTAATCTCGCTTTGATCAAAGGAAAACTCCTCCCTGAACCATTTGCATATTAATTTGCATAATTAACATTAGATCTTTAACGTCTGATGTTTATTTTGTAATGAAATTCGAACGGATCCCCGCGTTACCCACAATGCCATCCGGTCGCCTGCTGACGGCGGTGCAGCGGGGTTTATCCCTTTCTTCATCTCGGCGCTTTAGTGCCAACACCAACCAACCAATTAGCACAAGAATCGTCCAAAATAACTGAATATAAAGGTCTTTAATGCGTTCCGGGGTGGAGTTAAACTTGAACATCTCCTGCAGTTTGGTGAAAAAGCCGTTTTTCTTTCAAATGCGTTCGATTGGCTGAGCTGTGTGTCTCGTGTTTCATTTAGCATTGCAGCTAATGTAAGAATAATATCGCTAACAAGCTAATAGGATTATACCTTTCATGGCGGCGGCCATCTTGGACACCCGACTTCCCTCGTAGTAGCATGAGCGGGCGGCCATGTTGTTTTGACGTCACTGGGTGTTGCTTTTGGTTTTTCCTTATTCGGAGTTACGACCTTTATACTGAAAGCAGTGCGATTTTTTTTTTTCGGCCCCGCCCCTAAATCGGTAGGCCACACCCCCTAAAGGTGTATTGTATAATAAGTGACGTGGACGCCGCTACTGTACGAACGCGTTAAATGACTGAAAGAGATGAAACGTGTTTAGCGTAACGACGTGATTTAGGTTTTTGTTCGGTATTTATGAGTTTTGCGTGACTCGGGACTTCGAATTTCAACGTCTCGCACGTTTTTGCTTCGAAATTTTCTGTCATGTTCAGTTATTTGATTTGTGAACATTCGTGCCAGCTTTTATTACCATCTCTCAGACACACACACACACACACACACGCACACACACCCCGTGAGCAGACAGAACGGGATTTCTGTGGATTCTGTTGATTTGTTTTAATCATAATAAAGCTGTTGTCGGATTCTACACTGAACTGTTGATGTGATTTTATTCTGCGGTCGCCACGTTCACCAGCTTCTGGTATGAACTGCACCACCGTCTGCACCCCCAGACCTCCTCGTCAGCTGAACGAACACCGATCCCAGCTGCCACGCTCCACAAGCGAGTGCAATGTCTCCCCAGAAGAATAGAGCTTCTTATAACCGCAAAGAATCTGGAACTGGCCCTTCTATAAGCACATACGGGTGTGACCGTCAGGGGTGCACATACTTTTGGCCGTGCTGTGTAGCTACACAAAGCCATTTGAGGAAAAACTGCACAGAGCGAGTTCAGGAACTGCTCAGAAACGACTGTATAGAGTTCGAGATCTTTCTTTAACAGGAACACTGGTGACAACCACATCATGAATATTGTAATATAAACCTCTTTCATGTGGGCGGAGTTTAACTTTAATAACTGTGTGTGTGTGTGTGCGCGCGTGTCTCACATTCTTCATTTAATTCCACATTCCATCTTCAAATTCTTTCCCCTGTTTTCTCAACCCTGTTGACCCCCCAAGCCCCGCCCACCTGTCACCTGTCAATCAAACCCCTCCCCATAACCCCAGTGAGATTTCACAGGAAGCTTTGCAGCTTTCGATTTCTCTCGCACAGTTACACCACCTGGTAAAGTTTTAAAGGTGGAACAATGAAGCGCTTAAAAATAAATGGGTTTTAAAAGATTAAAAACGATACAAATAAAAAAAGAAATAAATGAATGAAAGTTTGGTAAATAACTATAAATAACGACGCCCATTTGTGGATGTTCATGGGGTTTATCTGCTTAGGGTTTGTTTTATTTATTTATGTATTTTTCTTATGATGTTCGTTCTTACACAGTTTTGTACCGAGCAGCAAAGAATGCTGCATGTGTGCAAATAAATAAAAACCTTAATAATAAATTAAAAGGGGAAGTGAGCGAGTTAAAATGAAAACAAAAATGTTCACTCTACACGTCAGGATCGTTTATGACTCGACTGATATTGTTATATATCACATTTTCCTGTTTATTACATAACTAAAAGGTGACTTGTTCTTGCGTAAAGATATCTGATGGTCGGTTTCTATACAAAATGTGAACACAACGCGGGTTTATCTAAAATATATATATATTTGTTAAATATGTGTGTGCAACAATTATTAGTACCATTTAATCAGTACTTTGTGCTGCCTCTCTTTGCCAAGAGAACAGCTCTGAGTCTTCTCCTATAACGCCTGATGACATTGGAGAATAAATGGCGAGGGATCTGAGAGCGTTCCTCCATACAGAACCTCCCCAGATCCTTCAGATTTCAAGGTCCCCGCTGGTGGACTCTCCTCTTCAGTTCACCCCACAGGTGTTCTATGGGGTTCAGGTCAGGGGACTGGGATGGTCAGGGCAGGACCTTGATTTTGTGGTCAGTAATCCATTTCTGTGTTGATTTTGATGTTTTGGATCATTGTCCTGCTGGAAGATCCAACCACAGTCCATTTGAATCTTTCTGTCAGAGGCAGTCAGGTTTTCATTTAATATCTGCAGATATTTGATAAAGTCCATGATGCCATGTATCCAAACACAATGTCCAGGTCCTCTGGAAGAAAAACAGTCCCAGAACATTAAAGATCCTCCTCCATATTTAACCGTGGACATGAGGTACTTTTCCATATCTCTACCTCTCTGTGTGCTCCAAAACCACCTCTGGTGTTTATTACCAAAAAGCTCTATTCTGGTTTCTTCTGACCATAGAACCTGATCCCATGTGAAGTTCCAGTCGTGTCTGGCACACTGAAGATCCTCGAGTTTGTTTTTGGATGAGAGTAGAGACTTTTTTCTTGAAACCCTTCCAAACATCTCGTGTTGATGTCGGAGACTTCAGATTGTAGTTTTGGAGACTTTCTGACCCCAAGACATGACTAACGTCTACAATTCTCCAGCTGTGATCCTTGAAGATGTTTTGTCCACTCGAACCGTCCTCTTCACAGTGTGTTGAGACGATATAGACACACGGCCAACTCCAAGGCGATTCATAACATTTCCAGTGGACTGGAACTTCTTCATTATTGCCCTGATGGTGGAAACGGACAGTTTCAACGCTTGTGCTATTTTCTTATAGACACGCCCCATTGTGTGAAGCTCAACAACCTTTTGCCGCACATCACGGCTTCATTCCTCGCTCTAACCCAGTGTTATGAATGACTAAGGGAATTTGGCCTACTGTATGTGTTACATCATATTTATTCAGGAAGTCATAGTTGAACAATTTCCTGTTCCTAGTCACCCAGGTGTACTAAAAAAAAAAAGAGTAAAATCTCAATGTGAATATACTTCAAATATCCTTTTCTCATATGAATTCATTAGGGTGCCAATAATTGTTGCACACATGCTTAATAAAGATATTTTTTGATAAGCCTGTGTTGTGTTTGCAGTTGTTTGATATCCACGAGAGCAGGTGTTTGGGTGAAAAGTTGAGATCTCTATTCAGTCTAATGAGCAACATGCTAACGTAGCATTATTAGCGAGAAATTCTGGACGTTGATACAAAAAGTCAAGAGCTCCGAGTCTGTGAGGCGAGTCGGATTAAGGCCCGGCTGTGTGGGTTTTTCTAAATAACGTTGATGATGAATTGTCAGGTTTTGACTCGACTTCCTTGCTACGTGTGCTCGCAGCACGTGACTCATGGTGTGATTATCGCGGTGCGTCGATGATGTGTGGGACTGCACCTCGTCTCGCACTTCCTCTTCTCTTCCTGGACACGCACCCAGTCGTTATTCCCTCCCTTTCCTTCTCCGACTCTCTCTGTATATCCGTACTCATGCAGAAAATGGGCAGTTAGGAGGTTTTTTTGTCAACGCTAATTCAACTTTCCTAAATGAACCTAGCAGTGCTAAGCAGGGGAATCTGCCTTGCTTGCTAATGTGTCTAGTTCTGATGCGATAGCAAGCTAGCTAATCACCAACCATGCACAACGAAGACGGTGAAAGATAATTACGCTAACTTATAATGCAGTGTCGCTAGCATTAGCACCTTGCCTTCATTTTGGATCGTTGCTAATATTATGGAGGAACTGCAGTCCTTATTATCCTAGCACAATTAGCTTTAGCCTCTGTGTAAACAGCTCGCTATCCCTCTCTGTCTTTTCTGCCGATCCCTCTATCCCTCCATCCATCTGTCATCCTGTACTTTCTTAATAACCTTCCATGCACTATTTACCTCTCTGTTCATCTTCTGTTTTTATCTTTCTATTCTTCCAACCATCCATCCATCAATCATTGACTAGCTTGCTGTTCCTACCTCTCCTCCTCTATCTGCTCACTATCCATCCATCCATCCATCCATCCATCCATCCATCCATCCATTCTTTTACCCTTCTATACTGGGCTACTTACTATGCATCTATCCACCCAGCCTACTCCAACAGCTTGCTCACTGTCCATCCATCCATCCAGCTCTCCATCCATCTATCCATCCAACCTGCTTATCCTTGCTACATTCATCTTCCTGCCTCATCCTCCATTCATCCATCCAACTTCTTCTGCCAACCTCCTCAGTAGGAGTCTGCTCAATATCTGTCCGTCTATTCTTCTCTCTCAGCCTACCCCATACCATCCATCCATAGCAACCTCCTCATTCCATCTGCCCATCCATCCTTCTATCCTCCTCTGTGAGCAATCCATCTAATGTTTTTACCCTCCTGCTTACCATCCATCCATCCATCCAAACTCCTCTACCAGCCTGCTCACTATCCTTCTATTAATCCGTCAGTCCATTCCTACCTTTCTCTACCAGTCTGCTTATCTCCATCCTTCTATCCTTCTCTATCAGCTTCTACCTCTCTATTCATCCATCCTTGACCTCCTTAAGACTCACCAATCTAGCCATCTACCAATCCACTCACAATCCCTGTGTCCATCCATTCTTCCATACATGCTTCTGTCCATCTTCCATACTTATATCTTTCTCTCAGCCTACAATCCATCCATCCATCCCTTTTACTCTTCTCTACCAGTCTGCTCAATATCCATCCATCCATCCATCCATCCATCACTCTGCCCTTCACCACCAGTCTGCCTATGATATATGCCTTCCTATCCTCCTTTTTACTCTTCTTCCCTCCACCACCCTTCTTTTCCACCCTGCTTCATTCTCCCTCTCTCCACATCATCTCAGTCAGTCTGATATTTCTCTCTCTCCTCATCTATCTCTCCGTCCTGTTTTCAGTCTCTTACACTGGAACAACATGAAGGTATAAAGATGAATATTCATGAGGTAACTATATAAAGATGGTGTTGGTCATACGACATCACGCTGATTATTCAGTGAGAGAGTCAGCTCTGGCTGCATGTGGGACACGTCGCAGTAACGTGGATCATCAGGAAGAGGGCGCTCTCCACTCACTCTCTGTCTCTCTCTCTCTCTCTCTCTCTCTCTCTCTTTCTCACGCAGCACAATCTGAGCAGCATCACAGCTTCCATCCACATTCTCATGCTAATTGTTTATTCTTCGTCTTGATGCTGATTGGTCCTCGCCAGCATGAACTAAAACATCTTCTGGTCCAGGGTGTAAAATAAAAGTATCATTCCAGCCATGGGGATGATTTTAGGTCATCTATGATTTCGGACTGTGAGGCCCATTCCTCTGTGTGTTCTCCACAGCGCTGCTGAATTCTGATTGGTCAGAAGATTCACAGGTTTATACATTATACACCGTTGACCGAGAGAATTTTGTTTTTTTTATAACTGCTATGACGTAAGTGAGAGACGCGTTGGCAAAACACTTGGGGAAGTGCGCTGGAGCTGCGATGGTAGTTTTGCGAACAAATACTGGAACCTTATAGGCTCCACTTTGGAGGATCATTTGGATTCAGACACCAGATACACGAGGATGAGCCTTGGAGCGTGACTTCTTCAGCTAAGTGCTCGGAGTATAGTGGGGGGAGGGAGGGAGAGGGGAAATGATGGGAATCCGACCCAAACGAAGAGATCGATGGGTGCAAGTGTGGCATGAAAACGGACTCAGAACCAAAGCTGTTTGTTGGTAGAAATCCTGCTACGTTTGGAGACACCGTGATGAACATGTGGTGTGTTGTGGCAGCACGAAGCCATGACGGTTCTAGATAGTGTGGAATGTAAGAACAGCTAGCTTAGCGGCCGCAGCGATGACAGGATGGTATTAGGACCAACACTTTACACGGCAGGAAGTGCAAAAATACTCTGAGACTCTGGCCGAGGGAAAGAATGCGAGGTCCATGCTGCAGAAAAAAAAAAAGAACGACATTTACACAGCGCAAAGTCATAGATAACATCAGTGAGTGATCGCTAATAACGCTAGCAGTGACGGTATGCAGGTCATCCTGACTGCCGCGAACTGCTGATGAGGTAAAAGTGTATTAGTCATGTCCGTAAATCACATCATATATCATTATATACACTTGGGTACAGAGTGTATTCTGCATCATACCCCCCCCACCACCCACCACCACCACCCTACCCCCCAGTGGTTTAGCTAATGTGTTATTTTTATCTTATCTTCCAAACTTTTCAAAATGGAGTCCTTCTGTTCTGTACTCTCCTTGTTGTTTGAGATGTTTTATATGATGTAAAAAAAATACAAATAAAAATGTCAATATTTGAGCTTTTCTTTAAAAACAAAAAAAAGACGAATCATTGAATCAAGCGATAATTGATGATTCGATTATTACGATAAGACACGACAAGACACGACATGGTTCCGTACGTCGACCGGTGAGCCGGGTAACACTCGCTGGCCGTGACCCCTGACCTTCTGTCCTTTCCCTGACCCGTATAAAAGAGTACACCGACATGGACGTTCTCTCAGAGGGCTTCCCCCATCATCTGCTGCTTCAGCTGCTGCGCTCTCCTCGGAGCCGGACGCCGGTGATGCCCAAAGCTCCAGACAAACACGCCGGCTGTGCTGCCTCTGTTGCCATGGCAACCGGAGGCAGGCGCTGATGGGTGAACGGTGAGCAAATTCTTGTTCGGGTTTTATGCATGTGCGTGCGCGCGCGCGCGTGTGTGTGTGTGTGTGTGTGGTTATATTATTACTACTTTTTCACATTTTTACTGGCGAGGCGTCGTCCAGTGTTTCAGATCGATATCGCCTGCGAGCGATGCTTGGTATCGTATCGTATCGTATCGTATCGGCGCGTCCTTATTCAACACTCGCAGGTTGAGGGCAGAAAAGAACGTGTGTGTGTGTGAAAGCAACCTGAATTTCCCCGAACAGCATGAGACTCATCAGCAGAACTGCTGGTAAACACCAGGAGAAGGGGGGAAAATAAAGGGAAATGACCGAGGGCTACGTTGCGGCTTCTCCGGATCCTTTTGTGGAATAAAAGTGTAACGACTGACACCTTTACATCGACTGAAAGAAATACGATGAAGATGAAAACGCCTCTTCGAAGCCTCTTCTGCTAATTATTGACACGCCACAAGGGTGGAAAGACGACGGAGGTAAGCGAGACCATCTC
Organism: Ameiurus melas; assembly: GCA_012411365.1. Lineage (NCBI taxonomy): Eukaryota > Metazoa > Chordata > Actinopteri > Siluriformes > Ictaluridae > Ameiurus > Ameiurus melas. The sequence continues at coordinate 41,911,146 of CM022753.1, read as the reverse complement.
TGTGGCTTTAAATCCTTCCCTTGTGCACCAGGGATGACATCATCCTCGAAAAAACCCATTACGTCATCCCTTCAGGGAGCCTCCTCCCCTACCCCACCCTGCTCCCTCTCACCCCCTTCCTTCTCCTCCTCCTCTTCCTCCTGCACCTCCTAGATCCCACCCTCCCCCCCGACGCCTGATTGGCTCGCATCAGTGTGAAGACCCTCCTCGTCTTGGCTCTGATTGGCCGAGAGAATCCGCTGGTGTCTTTGTGTTATTGGGATGCTTGAACACACACACACACACACACACACACACACACTTAATGCTCACAGCACCATTATCCTCATGCACAATTCACTGAGTGGTGTGTGTATGAAGGATTCGGGGGGGAAATAAGGAATGTTTCACAATATCTACCTAATTGTCTTTGGAGAGAGAGAGAGAGAGAGAGAGAGAGAGAGAGAGAGAGAGAGAGAGAGAGAGAGAGAGAGAGAGAGAGAGAGATGTAAGGAGTTGCAATACCATTGGGAGTCGCTAGAGGGAGACATGAACCAGGTTGCCAAAGCGTGGATTTTTCCTCCTGATTCAAAAACTCGTTTACAGCAGGATTTTGCTGAGTTCAACTTAACTTGGAAGTAGGAAAGTGTACCTCGGAATTACGTCATTGTCGTGGGAATAAAAACATGGACGCCTTGATGCTCTTTCGCTAGCAACGAGCTATCCAGCTAACTCTGATGAGTGATGTATAATCCCCCCTCAAAGCCGTGAATTAAACCACACACACACACAAAAAAAACAACAACCCACAAATATTCCTTGATCTTAAGCAAATCCTAGTTTATACTGACTTTCTGAGCAGGATTTCCGATTTGTTTTTGTTCGGGGTTTTTTTTTTTCTCTTCCCCCTAGTGAAAGGTCGGAATCGGGTTCGGGTTGCGAGTGTTTAGTCAAACGTAGCGTTAGAAACTTTACAGGGAAGAAAAACTAACAGGGGAAAATGAACGAAAATGTGGATTTGAACGGAACAAAATCGGAAACACAAAACAAACTGGTCGATAACGTTTACGACAACGGCTTGTATTTTCTCATTCCTGAGTCGCTTTGGATAAAAAGCGTCTGCTAAATGAATAAATGCAAATAACGGCAATTTTTCTGGTGAAGTGTGATTCCAAGAAGTGACTCCTAACACCCGATCCCGAAAGGAAACGCCCCCCTCGACTTCCTACAGAGGAACTCCGCTCATAGCAGCAGCACTTCTTACCTTTTTAAATGAGTTCTAGTGTACAGCAGTGGTCACCAACCTTTTTAAGCCCAAAGATCCCTGACCTTCACCTTGATGAAAGGAAACATCTAAATGTCGAAAGTATTGATAGAAAAAGACAGCCCAGATTCCAACTTGAGGCCTTTTGAAGACCGATCTCCATGTCAACTCCACTTGACAAAGCAAATACTTGCTGGAATTTGGCTGCAACCTGTTCTATATCGACGGGCATGAATGGGTTTGAGACGAACGCAGCTGTACTGCCAGGCTCTGGGTTACTGATCAGAAGATCACGGGTTCGAGCCCCAGCACTGCCAAGCTACCACTGTTGTGCCTTTGAGCAACTTATTTCTTAAAGCAAGAAGTTGGTTTTGAAGTGAAGAATCCATGTGTTTACCAAAATTTCTAGCAAGAGCTCAGACAAAATAAAGCAGAATTGTGAGGAGTCGGGAAATAGATATGAAGGAAGCAGGTACGGATGGAACTCGCTTTTATTGCTGTAAATATCACTGAGAACAAAAAATGCATGGGCAGGAAAACAATGGAGATCAGTGATTGGTTGCCATGATCAATGGTGATCAGTGATTGTATGACGGGATCAATGGAGATCACTGATTGGTTGACGGGATCAATGGTGATCAGTGATTGGTTGCCATGATCAATGGTGATCAGTGATTGGTTGACGGGAGCAAAGGTGATCAGTGATTGGTTGCCATGATCAATGGTGATCAGTGATTGGTTGACGGGATTAATGGTGATCAGTGATTGGTTGCCATGATCAATGGTGATCAGTGATTGGTTGACGGGATCAATGGTGATCACTGATTGGTTGCCATGATCAATGGTGATCAGTGATTGGTTGACGGGATTAATGGTGATCAGTGATTGGTTGCCATCATCAATGGTGATCAGTGATTGGTTGTCTGGATCAATGGAGATCAGTGATTGGTTGCCGTGATCAATGGTGATCAGTGATTGGTTGCCGTGATCAATGGAGATCAGCGATTGGTTGTCTGGATCAATGGTGATCAGTTGTCAGGAAGACACTGTACAGCATGGCTCAACCACACTCAAGCCAATCAGGACAGCCAGGAACCTTGGGGTGATACTTGAGGACAGCTTGACCTTCATCTCAACAGCTGCACGATCCGGTAGGTTCATTCTGTACAACATCAAGAACATCCGATCCTACATCACCAAGGAGGTCACACGGATACTAGTCCAGACTCTTGTTATCTCAAAACTGGACTACTCGAACTCACTACTCTTGGGCCTCCTGGCAGCTCCATCAAACCTCTACAAGTGATTCAGAATGCTGCAGCGTGCCTTGTCTTCAACCAGCCCAAGAGAACCCATATCACACCCCACACATCCCCACACATCTACCTCCACTGGCTTCCTTTAGCCACCCGCATCAAATTCAAGACCTTGATGCTCACGTACAAGACCTTGTCTGGAACAGCACCCCCTATCTCAACTCTCTCCTGAAGGCTTACATTTCCTCAGTGTGGCACAAGGTCCCTTTTCAGAACCTTCACACTAACTGTTCCTCAGTGGTGGAATGAACTTCCAACCTCAATCTGGACCACAGAATCTCTCACTATCTTCAAAAAACAGCTAAAGACAGCTCTTGCATGAACACCCTAAGCATAAAATAAATAAAAATAAAAATTTACTCTGTGCACTTTCCTTCTTCTGGAACTCAATTAATGGATCTTGTACAGTAGCACTCTATAGAACTCAAGCAGATATATCTCTGCTTGATATATCACTTTGCTTGTATTTTCTCATTTGTAAGTCCATCCATCCATCTTCAACCACTTATTCCTGCTTCAGGGTCACGGGGAACCTGGAGCCTATCCCAGGAAGCATCGGGCACAAGGCAGGGTACACCCTGGACAGGGTGCCAGTCCATCGCAGGGCACAATCACATACACACTCACACACCCATTCATACACTACGGTCAATTTACCAAGCTGCCAATTTACCAAGCTGCATGTCTTTGGACTGGGGGAGGAAACCAGAGTACCAGAGTACCCGGAGAAACCCCCGCAGCACGGGGAGAACATGCAAACCCCACACACATGGCCCCAGCGGGAATCGAACTCCGGACCCTGAAGTTGTGAGGCGAACATGCTAACCACTAAGCCACCGTGCGCCCTCATTTGTAAGTCACTTTGGATATAAGCATCTGCTAAAAGAATAAATGTAAATGTAGGAAGAACGGTGATCGGTGATTGGTTGTCAGAAAGAATGGTGATTGGTCATTGGGCAGAAGGTTGGTCAGTGATTGGTTATCGGGAAGAATGGAGCACTGATAGGTTGTCGGGAAGAATGTTGAGCTGTGGTTGGTGGGATGAATGGTGTTTAGTGATTGGTCATTAGGAAGAAGGTTGGTCAGTGATTGGTTATCGGGAAGAATGTTGATCTGTGGTTGGTTGATGGTTGTTGGGACGAATGGTGATCAGCGATTGGTCATTAGGAAGAACGGTGATCGGTTGTTGGGAAGAACGTTGGTCAGTGATTGGTTATCAGGAACAATAGTGGTCAGTGATTGGTTATCGGGAACAATAGTGGTCAGTGATTGGTTATTGGGAAGAATGGAGAGCAGTGATTGGTTGTCGGGAAGAATGTTGATCTGTGGTTGGTTGTTGGGACGAATGGTGATCAGCGATTGGTCATTAGGAAGAACGGTGATCGGTTGTTGGGAAGAACGTTGGTCAGTGATTGGTTATCGGAAACAATAGTGGTCAGTGATTGGTTATTGGGAACAATAGTGGTCAGTGATTGGTTATCGGGAACAATAGTGGTCAGTGATTGGTTGTTGGGACGAATGGTGATCAGCGATTGGTCATTAGGAAGAACGATGATCGGTTGTCGGGGGAATTAGTTTTAGATTAACTAGGCTCTTTAAATAAAAAATTGAAAACAAAGTTGCGAAAGGGGTCTCAAAAGTCGTCGCAGCACATCCTTCAAATCGGAATAACAGGAAGTTTTCCCATCCTCCCGAATTCTCCCACGTGACCTGAATGCGATCTAATCTGGGTTATTTATGACGTTGGAATAATCAGTGTCGGTTTATACAGAACAGGGGGGATTTAAACCGGACTTGAGTGTCGGCCCAATCTGGCAACCCGTGATGGAGAGTGAGAGTGAGTATGTATGTGTTAGTGTGTGTGTGTGTGTGTGTGTGTGTGTGAGAGAGAGAGAGAGAGAGAGAGAGAGAGAGAGAGACTGGGATTGTCTGTAGTCGCCCTGTCCTTACATATGTAAGGTTGAAGGGAATTAAATTGGGGTTGATCTCTCGGATGGATCTGAGCGGATGTGACTGAAGGCGCACCGGCGATGACCAGGGTGAGAACCGGCGGATAACGGCGCGCGCATCCGTGCCTTATTTTCCCCTCACTCAATCCGTGCGCGCGCGCGCGCGCGCGTGTGTGTGTTATTATCGGCCAGCTGTGAGGAGGAGGAGGAGGAGGAGGAGAGGAGAGGAGGAGGGGGGAGGCGGAAGGATGCTGAAGGGAAATAACGGGGAGGAAGGAGTGATGCAATGGCTGCGACGTCGTCGGTAAAATATTCAATCATTTTATTGCAAAGTGTCCTCTTCCTTTTCTTCTTCATCTTCTTCTTCATCTTCTTCTTCACGTGTGAGCGTGTAATGGTGGAAGAGACGCCACAGCATCCGTGTGCTCCATAAACACCACCCCGGTGATGCTGAGCTGGAGAAGATGTGGTTATGCATCGCGTGCGTATTTGCGTTCAGAGATGTATTTATTTGTTTATTTTACATCCCTTCTTCTTCTTCTTCTTCTTCTTCTTCTTCCTCTTCTTCTTCTTCCTCTTCCTCTTCCTCTTTCACCTCCACGCCATTTTGGAGCATGACGACTGAAATGTGATCTTTTGTAAATGTGACATCTCTGCATGCGTTTACTCATCTCCTCCCTGTCTGTCTGTCTGTCTGTCTGTCCGTGCGTGCGAGCGTGCGTCTGTCCGTCTGTCCGTCTGTCTGCACACGCGCGCGCGCGCGCTCGCTTCTTGCATCTTTGCATCTCGCCTCCATTACGAGCCTGATGGCTTCTGCACGCGCGCGGACGCGTGCACGTTTATTTATATGATTCGGACATCGGCAACAGATACACGAGGCTTTTCACTGCGAAGAGAAATCAGAGGGATTTTGATTTATTTTTATTTTTATTTTGAAGGGGAGAAAGACAACGCTATTGGTAAATCACCCGAGAGAGAGAGAGAGAGAGAGAGAAGCGAGCAGAAAGAGAGAGACAGGGGTGAGAGAGAGAGAGAGAGAGAGAGAGAGAGAGAGAGAGAGGGAGAGGCAGGCAGAGAGAGACAAGGAGTGAGAGAGAGAGAGAGAGAGTGAGAGAGAGAGAGAGAGAGGAGAGAGAGAGCGAAAGAGAGAGACAGGGGTGAGAGAAGAGAGAATTAGAGAAGAGAGGGAGGAGAGAGTGAAAGAGAGAGAGAGAGACAGAGAGGGAGAGAGAGACAGAGGGTTAGAGAGAGAGAGGGAGAAAGAGAGAGAGTGAGAGAGACAGGGAGAGGGAGAGAGACAGGGGAAGAGTGAGTGAGAGAAAGGGAGAGAGACAGAGAGGAGACCAAAATAGATATGGATTTGTGTTCTCGGGGATGAGTTTGATCTCCTCCGCCTCGACTGCGGCCTGCTTTCAAATCAGGAAAAGAAAAGGCCCTAAAAATCCTTAAAGCATTCTGACTGTAAGAGTCTTTATCTGGAACTCAATTCTCTCTCTCTCTCTCTCTCTCCTCTTCTCTCTCACTCTCTCCTGTCTCTCTCTCACTCTCACTCCTGTCTCTCTCCTGTCTCTCTCTCTCCTCTCTCTCTCCCTCTCTCTCTCCCCCTCTGTCTCTCTCTCTCTCTCTCCCTCTCTCTCTCTCCCTCTCTCTCCCCCTCTGTCTCTCTCTCTCTCTCCCCTCTCTCTCTCTCTCTCTCTCCCCTCTGTCTCTCTCTCTCTCTCTCTCTCTCTCCTGTCTCTCTCTCTGTCTCTCTCACTATCACTTCTCTCTGTCTCTCTCCCCCCTCTCTCTCCTGTCTCTCTCTCTCTGTCTCTCACACTATCACTCTCTCTGTCTCTCTCTCCCCCTCTCTCTCTCCCTGTCTCTCTCTCCCTGTCTCTCTCTCCTTCTTCTCTCTCTCTCTCTCTCTCTCTCTCTCTCTCTCTCTCCCTGTCTCTCTCTCTGTTCTCTCACTCTCTCTCTCTCTGTCTCTCCCCCCCTCTCTCTCCCTGTCTCTCTCTCCCTGTCTCTCTCTCTCTCTCTCCCTGTCTCTCTCTCTCTCTCTTCTCTCTCTCTCTCTCTCTCTCTCTCTCCCTGTCCTCTCTCTGTCTCTCTCCTCTCACTCTCTCTCTGTCTCTCCCCCCTCTCTCCCTGTCTCTCTCTCCCTGCTCTCTCTCTCTCTCTCCCTGTCTCTCTCTCTCTCCTTCTTCTCTCTCTCTCTCTCTCTCTCTCTCTCCCTGTCTCTCTCTCTGTCTCTCTCTCTCTCACTCTCTCTCTGTCTCTCCCCCCCTCTCTCTCCCTGTCTCTCTCTCCTGTCTCTCTCTCTGTCTCTCTCACTCTCACTCTCTCTCTCCCCCCCCTCTCTCTCCCTGTCTCTCTCTCCCTGTCTCTCTCTCTCTCTCTCCCTCTCTCTCTCTCTCTCCTTCTTCTCTCTCTCTCTCTCTCTCTCTCTCTCTCTCCCTGTCTCTCTCTCTGTTCTCTCTCTCTCTCTCTCTCTCACACACACACACACGAGAGCCTACATGCGTTTGTACACACTTCCCATGTTAGGGTTCACACATTTTTCACGTGATTCCTCACATGAATCATTTTCCTCCAAATGATTCATCTATTGCAACTCGTGATTTCCTGCATGATGCATTATACACGTGATCTTTTTTTTTTTTTTTCACGTGATTCGTCACATGAATACCCCCCCACACACATGATTATTTTATTTTTGCACGGTTTATGAAATGATTCATTTCTAAACAATTTCCCCCCCATGTGATTCCTCACATGAATCATTGTTCCTCCACACGATTCTTGTATTTTCACACGTGATTCCTCACATAAATAATTTCATCCCACATGATTCATCTATTGCGATTATCTCACTTGTGATATCTTACATGATTCGTTATCCACGTGATCTTTTTTATTTTCACGTGATTCCTTCAATGAATCATTTTTTTTCCACGAGACTTTTATTTCCACATATCATTTCTCACGTGATCGATTTTCATGGGGTTTTTTTTTTACGCGATTCTATCTTAACGCGAGTTTTCCCAAGATTCATTTTTCACACGTGATTCCGCACACGAATCGTTTTCTGTATCGTTTTTACCGCACATGAATGTTTTTTTCCCCCCACGTGATTATTTTATTTTCACACGGTTTCTCACGAGGTTTACCAAAGGATTAATTGTTTACATGTTTTTTATTTTATTTTCACGTGATTCCGCACATAAATAATTTTCCCCCGTGTAATTCATCTATTGCAACTTGCGTGATCTCTTGCGTGATTCATTATGCACGTGATCTTTTTATTTTCACGATTCCTCACATGAATCATTTTTTTTTACGTGATGACTCAGTTTTCACGTTTGATTTCCGCACGATTCTATTTGAACACGTGCGTTTTCCCAAGATTCAAATTTTTCCACCTTCATTCATTCATGTTCACGTTTGATGTTGTTCACGATTCATTTATTTTTCATGTCACGTGATTCATGTGTTTTCACACTTGATTTTTCCACATGAATCATTTTTCCTCCACATGATTCTTTTATTGAAGCTTGTGATTCCTTGCATGAATCATCATTGATTTTTTCCTTTTAGTCTTTTATGTTCACGTATAATTTCTCACGTGATTGATTTTCATATGATTTTTTATTATTATTATTTTTTTTTTACACGATTTTATTTTAACGCGACTTTTCCCAAAGATTCTTATTTCACCTTGGGCTTTTATTTTCCAATTTGATGAGTCATTTAATTTCACACGACCCCACCCTAACCCCACCCCACCCCACCCCACCCCCCCATACGATTCATGTATTTTCACGTGCTTTTATTATCCCTCGTGTGACTTCCTCGTGTAATTGTCACATGATTACGTATCGTTCGCATGTGGTTGTGCGTTTACTCGAGTCCCAACGTTGTTACTCACGTAATCGCGTGTAAAAAATAAAACCGCCGTCACACGTGATTCGGTAAGGGATGCCGGTTCCGTTTGGTGATGCGACTCCTCTCCTCTGCGCACCACTTCAGTTCAGTCAGCGTGTTCATCACCACGTCGTGTCGGACCACAGATGGTCAGGTGCTCGAATGGTCGCGTCCGGCTCGTCAATAAGCCCATAAACTGGAATGGGTGTCGCTTATCGTGGCGCGGTCATCAGGATGCGAGTGTGTGCCAGTAACGGGTTCTGTGTGATCTATCCCATTGATATTCAAATTCATGAATCTCAACAGCAGCGCTGAGAGTACTGCGCTCACTCCAGTACGTTAATACGTGTCTATTTAGCGCTTGTGGAAGGAGTCTCCAGTGTCAAATTAGAGAGCGGGGTGTTTATTGTAGGTTCAAATGGAGAGGGATATTTAATTATTTGGCGTTTAATAAATATGGAAGCTGATGTTTATGTATATATATATATATATATATATAAGTATATATAAATGGGGGGGGGGGCTTTGTTAGCAGGTATTAGCATGAACGTTGGAGCTTTGGAGTCCCCCCCCCCAGTACATTCACTTGGTTACGTGACACGTGCACGCACTTTTATAATTGTGGGCGTGGCTGTGTTCAGAATGAACCCGACCCCAATCAATCTCGTGTTCAGGATGTAATTATCCTTCATCTCTCATCGATGACGCGATTCTGATGAATCCCAAATAAAGATCTTCTCGGTTTCGTCCGACTGTTGACGCCGCGGTCCGTGAAGAGCTCACGAAGCCTGCGCGGTATCTCGTCATGGAAAGATGCCGATAACGAGAGGGGTACGAAAAGAATTTCCAGAACGTTAGTTATACCATGGGACACGGTGAAAGCCATCATCAACAATCGGGAGAAAATGGGGGCACCACGGTGACATCACCAAGAACACGACGTCCCTTCGAGATCGATGAAAGCACAAGAAGAAAACTCATCGGCGAGGCTGCCAGGAGACCTACAGCAACATTAATGAAGCTGCAGACATACCTGGCTCGGAAGTACTGCTCAGTCCCTGCATGTATGTGAGAACGATCTCTCGTATTCTCCACACGCCCGGGTTATGGAGTAGGGCGGCTGGACGGACGCCAAAACATACGTACGGTCACCCCAACCTGTGTTGGTGTGATGGTGTGATGAGACTACGGCCGAGCGTTCTGCTCATCGCCCGGAGAACACCCTACCCGTGGTGAAGCGTGGTGGTGGCAGCAATCGTGCGGAGACATGTAGCTTGGTTTCTTTAAGAGGGGTGTGTGGACTTTACACATCCACTGCATCTGGATCGGTTGAATGGCAAAGCACACGGTGCAACCCACATTCATCTGCACAGAACCAAAGATTTTGCGGTGGGAAGGCAGTTACCGGACTAGCTAGGTGCTAACAACTAGCAAGAATCTCGAAGCCCACGACATGTGTTTCCTTCTTCTTCTTCTTCTTCTTCTTCTTCTCTCCTTTCTTAACACCTGTGAGATGTTTATTATCGTTATTCAGATCACCCAGAGTTCCCCAGCGTTTTTTGCCACAATTGTGTAAACGTTGATGTGAGATGTGAGAAGCCACGCCTCTTTCACTGAGACTAGCTGTTGTTTGGGTTCATATACTAACTTCTTCTCTTTCTTCCTCCTCTCCACAGCTCTCTTGTAGCTGATCATCCCTAGAGGGTTCGACGGCGCTGGTTTATGCCCCGACCCACCTCTCCTGCCCCTCCCCCGCGACCCAACCGTCCTCCTAGATTCTCTCCGACTGGTTTATCTGGACCACGCCCTCTTTCTCCACCTCAAACTTCACCCAAGCTCGGGGGGGCGTTCCCGGACAAAGACCGATTAAACAGCAAAGACTACGGGGTTTCTTTTTTCCTAAATGGATGATTGAAGGAAACGCGAGGACGCAACCCAGTCGCGAGCGTCCGTGTCTAGCGGTGAAGAATCTGTACTGCGGACCGAAAGGGGACGTTTTGGGTCAGAGGAAGGATCGGAGAAGGGTGGGCGTTTGTTGATAAAGAAATACTTCCTGTTTACATTGAGCATCGTCTTTCTAAGAGTACACGGCTCTGCATTTCACGGGAAGCTGTAAGGGTTACACACACACACACACACACACACACTATCACGTAAACCACTCCCACACGTCCCGGCCTCAGGATGATGTGCGAGGTGATGCCCACTATTTCGGAGGATGGCCGTGGTGGAGGAGGAGGGGGGCCGTCCTCGCCTGCCGGGGGTGGGAGTGGCATGGGAGGGGGCATGGGGGGCATCGGGGGCAGCTACGAGGGCGGCAGCACGGGCAACCTGGAGTCTCTGATGGTGAACATGCTGACGGAGAGAGAGCGTCTGCTGGAGAGCCTGAGAGAGACACAGGAGAGTCTGGGGACGGCACAGCTCCGCCTCCGGGAGCTGGGACACGAGAAAGACTCGCTCCAGAGACAGCTGTCCATCGCCCTGCCTCAGGTACGCCTGCGCCTCTTCTGTACGATCGTGTGTGTTTGTCGAGAGAGAGAGAGCCATGTAAAATATTCCTATCTGATCTAAACGCTCCAGAATTCCGAAACTCTCCTCAGCGAGGATCTAAAAGACGCTCGGAGACTTTTTCCCCCTCGCCTCGCCAGCATTCACCGCCGTCCTTGCCCCGAGTTTAATATCCAAGATGTTTTTATCTCTTGTATCGTAAGAAGATGGCGTAGTTCGTCCTCACACGTAGAAACACTATATGGCCGAAAGTATGTGCACCCCTGACCACCACACCCATATGTGGGGTTCTTCTCCAAACTGTTGCCACAAAGTTGGATGTAAACAATTATATTGAATGTTCTTTTATATACAGTTTAAGGACTACGAGGCCCGGACCTGTTCCAGCGTGACACACAGTGTCGGGACAAGTCCGAGCTCCATGAGGACACGGTGTGTTCAGGTTGGAAGAAGGTAGAAGAGCTCGAGTGTCCTGCACAGAGCCCTGACTGTAACTGGAGCCTCTTCACCATCACAACATCACAACATCACGCCTGATCTCAACCTCACTAACGCTCTTGTTAGGGCTGAATGAATACAAATCCCCACAGCCACGCCCTAAAATCTAGTGCAGAGTCTTCGCAGAAGAGAAAGTGGAGCGCGTTATAACAGGAACCGGGGGGGGGGTTTAATCTAGAATTAGGTGTTCTACAAGGACGTATGGGTGTGATGGTCATGGGGTGCACAAACTTTTGGCCGTATCGTGTTCTAAAAGCTTTAGATAGATCTCTTCTATCGGAAAAAAGCGAAGACGAGCTGAAGTGCTGGATTCAGTTGTCGAAGATGGAAAATCTGATGATGTAGAAAAGAGGCTGAGCAATGACTAAACATCTTCTCACTAGAGAGAGAGAGAGAGAGAGAGAGGGAGAGAGACAGGGAGAGAAAGAGAGAGAGAGAGAGAGAGAGAGAGACAGGGAGAGAAAGAAAGAGAGAGAGAGAGAGAGACAGGGAGAGGGAGAAAGAGAGAGAGAGAGACAGGGAGAGAAAGAAAGAAAAGAGACAGGGAGAGAAAGAGAGAGAGAGAGAGAGACAGGGAGAGGGAGAAAGAGAGAGAGAGAGAGAGAGAGACAGGGATAGAAAGAAAAGAGGGAGAGAGAGAGAGAAAAAAGAAGAGAGAGAGACGGGAGAGGGAGAAGAGAGAGAGAGAGAGAGACAGGAGAGGGAGAAAAGAGAGAGACAGGGAGAGAAAGAAAGAGAGAGAGAGAGACAGGGAGAGAAAGAGAGAGAGAGAGAGAGAGGAGAGAAAGAGAGAGACAGGGAGAGGGAGAAAGAGAGAGACAGGGAGAGAGAGAGACAGGGAGAGGGAGAAAGAGAGAGGGAGAGAGAGAGAGAGGGAGAGAGACTTGAGAGAGAGAGGGGGAGAGAGAGAGAGAGAAAGATAGAGAGAGACAAGAGAGGGAGCAAGAGCGAGTGTGTGAGAGAGAGAGAGAGGGAGAAAGAGCGAGTGTGTGAGAGAGAGAGAGAGAGAGAGAGAGAGAGCGAGTGTGAGAGAGAGAGAGAGAGAGAGAGAGAGACGATGACCTGCTTTCGCTCATCCGGACCTGTTCTGTTTTGACTCGCGCTCATCTGCTCTGCTCCGCTGTCGTTACGTCTGAACCGAGCAGCGATGTTTCGTCTTTATTTCCCACGAAGTTTGCCTCCTTTGCAGTGTGTCCCAGATCCTGCTCTCAAAGAGAAGGAAAACGGGACGGCGGAGAAGAGAAGACATTTCCTCGCAACCCGAGCGTACAGCGTCGTACTTCGCATAAAGAATGGATTTTCACTGATATACGCATCACGACTTGTCTAGCTCTTTTTCATGAGAACTTTTGCGTAGTTTTGCAGAAATGGCGTTCGTAAACATGGCCGCGGTTCTCATCTGCAAACACGTGAGGTTCTCTCATGTTCTCGAGAAGGTTAATAACCTTTAAATGCTGTGGATTTCTCTCTTTTTTTTTTATCCAGCGTTTAGTGTCCCAGCGTTAAGAGAAAAGATTTTCCCGTCAGAAACCCGAGCCGAGATCGCAACCTGCGAGATCCTGAAGCTCAGCGCCAGAAAGGGCTGAGATTAGTCTTCTCAGACATCCGATCTAACTGATGGACCTGTTCACCAAACACACGTCTAACTACACGGTTAGAGCAGTCGAGGAATATCTCGCACTCAAGAACCCGACCGTGACGCGTTACGGTACTTCTGTTAAATACGGGATTATTCTAGAGGGAAATCGATATGGACACTGGGGGAAAGAAAGAAAGTATTAATGTCGTGATGTAGACGTGATGGGAAGAAGGGAAGAAATTATGGGATTAAAATGTGAAAGAAAGAAAGAAAGAAAGAAAGGATTCAGTGGAGTGATTAAGAAAGAAAGAAACAGGAAAAAGGAGAGAAAAAGAATTGTTGGGATTAAGACGTGAAGGAAAGAAAGAATGGAACGGAGAGAAATAAAGAATAGATGAGATCCAGATGCTACAGAACGAAAGAAAGAGAGAAAGAAAAAAAGAAACAAGAATTCAAACTATTCTTTAAAATATTAAAGAGAAAGAATTCATGTAGTGATAGAGAGAGAGAGAGAGAGAGAGAGAGAAAGAGAGAGAAAGAGAGAGAGAGAGAAAGAGAGAGAGAGAGAAGAGAAAGAGAGAGAGAGAAAGAGAGAGAAGAGAAAGAAGAGAGAGAAAGAGAGAGAGAAAAGAGAAAGAGAAAGTAGAGAGAGAGAAGAAAGAATGGACGAATGTAAAGATTAGGATGTGATATAAAATGGCTGTAGTGAACTCCAGAGTTTGGAACGTAACTTTCCTTCTCACCTCCTTGCTCATGTGTGTGTGTGTGTGTGTGAGAGAGAGAGGTTCTCTTCCCGGTTCTCTTCCCGGTTCTCTTCCCGGTCCACCCCATGAGCTTGTTGTGAAGGTTTCCGTGCCGTACCGTCCTCTTCAGTGCGCCCGCTGTATAAACGGATCCGTGTCAGAGGCGCTCGGTTCACCTGAATGAAGTCCTTCCTCGTTCTGACTGAATCCCAGTAGATCCTGAGAAGATCTCAGGGTGTCGTACTCTTAGCTCTAAACGTCTAAAACCAGGTGCTTTTCTCCTGGATTTCAAAAACTTATTGTCGAATGATGTTTATCAGATAAAATGATAAACGACAGGATGGTGTGATGAGGAGTTACTGTTACCGCCCTGAACTTGATCCTTTTCCCATAACATCACGTCCCTAAAGTGGTTTATTCCTCTGTAACCACGGCAATTTACCAACTATTGTCACTTATATTATTTATTAAAGGAGAACACGTTAATCCGTTCCTTCACCAGCCTCTCTTGAAGTTAATAAAACCAAAAAAATATATCATTAATTTGGGCACAGTTGTTCATCACTGCCCTCTGGAGAGTGGAGGGAGCAAATACTTTTTTGTAATGAAATAAAAGTGAATACAGTATAAAGATGAAATTGCGATAGAATTCAGTTTCCTCCACTGATGTAAAAAAAAAAAAAAAATCACTTCTTGGTAGTGGACTCAGACTTCAACTCCTGTGTGTGTGTGTGTGTGTGTGTGTGTGTGTGTGTGTGTTGGTATAATGCAGAGCTGTGCACTTCTTTACTTCCTGTATGTGGTCGGATCTGAACGCTGTTAGATTCCATTAGTGCTTTACAGCAGTTGAGGATGGAAAGGTAACGAGTGATGGTAATGTGAACATGTGGAAAAAGCTGATATCTTTCTGGGGGAGGTGTGGGACACGTGTTAGGGATATGTTGGGAGATGTGTTGGGGATATATTGAGAGACGTGCTGTGGAAGTCTTGGGGGTATGTTGGTAGACGTGTTGGGAGGCGTGCTGAGAGACGTGTGATGGATGTGTTGTGGAGCTGTTGCTGTGAGAGGAGGTGTTGGGAGACGTGTTGGGAGACGTGTGGGGGACATGTTGGGGAGCTGTTGGAGGAGGTGTTGGGAGACGTGTTGGGGACGTGTTGGGGATATGTTGGGAGACGTGTGGGGGACATGTTGGGGATATGCTGGGAGACGTGTGGAGGATGTATTGGGAGACGTGTTGGGAGATGTTTTGGGGATATGTTGGGAGATATTTTCTTGAGACATGTGGGGGATGTGTTGGGGATATGATGGGAGATGTGTGGGGGACATGTTGGGGAGCTTTTAGGAGAAGTGTGGGGGATATGTTGGGGGACGTGTTGGGGATATGTTGGGAGACGTTTGGGGGACGTGTTGGGGAGCTGTTGGCCGAGGTGTTGGGAGACGTGTTGGGGATATGTTGGGAAACCTGTTGGGAGAAGTGTTGGGAGATGTGTTTGGGATATGTTGGGGATGTGTTGGGGAGCTGTTGGAGGAGGTGTTGGGAGACGTGTGGGGGACGTCTTGTGGAGCTGTTGGAACAGGTGTTGGGAGGCGTGTGGGGGACGTGTTGTGGAGCTGTTGGAGCAGGTGTTGGGAGACATGTGGGGGACGTGTTTGGGAGCTATTAGGAGAAGTGTTGGGAGACGTGTGGGAGATGTGTTTGGGATATGTTGGGGGTGTGTTGGGGAGCTGTTGGAGGAGGTGTTGGGAGGCGTGTGGGGGACGTGTTGTGGAGCTGTTGGAACAGGTGTTGGGAGACGTGTTGGGAAAAGTGTTGGGAGATGTGTTTGGGAGCTGTTGGAGCAGGTGTTGGGAGACGTGTGGGGAATGTGTTTGGGATATGTTGGGGGTGTGTTGTGGAGCTGTTGGAACAGGTGTTGGGAGACGTGTTGGGGATATGTTGGGAGACTTGTTGGGAAAAGTGTTGGGAGATGTGTTTGGGATATGTTGGGGATGTGTTGGGGAACTGTTGGAGGAGGTGTTTGAGATATGTTGGGGACGTGTTGTGGAGCTGTTGGAGAAGGTGCTTTAAAGACGTGTTGGGGATATGTTGAGGGTGTGTTAGGGACATGTTAGGGAGGTATTGAAGGACGTTTTGTGGGAGGCGTTGTTGACGTTTTGGGGGATGTGTTTTGGGTGTGTGTTAGCGACACTTTAGGGATGTTTTTGGGGTGTGTTATGGACCTGTTGGACGTGCTGTTGGACATGTTGGCGGACGTGTTGGATGATGTGTTTGGGGGACGTATTATTCCACCCTTAAGACCTGTTTAAGTGTCTAGGACAATACTGCCATTGCTGTCCAGGGCCTAACAAGAGCAGGGAATTGTGGGAAATCAGTGCCAGGCAGAACTGGAGCCCGGTCTCAGTGAGGTCCACTTCCACAACACAAATGTGCCATGAGCCCACTGCGATGCCATCTGGGTACGTGTGTGTGTGTGTGTGTGTGTGTGTGTGTGTGTGTCGTTCCTCAGCTTCTCTCGCTCCTGTATCTCACTGCAGTGTGTGTATGTGTGTGTGTGTGTTTGTGTGTGTGTGTGTGTGTCGGTCAAACTGGAGACGGGTTTCTGATTTTAATGAGTGTGATAACTTGATCAGGAGATAAACCACATCGTCATTGCCACGTGTCGTGTCTGTGTAAATCCGTGATGCTGTTGGATTGAGTAAGGAGTAAAACGATCATCACGGGGCGGAGCTACTGCTACCACCCAGAAGTTCCTTATTCTCCTCTAACATCACGTCCCCAAAACAAGTCTTTCTCTCCACTTAAACCACAGCAAATTCCCGGTGATTACCGTTTTCTACTCATTAAAGAACGACACGTCACACTCCGTTTACAGTTACATGTCGCAGAACGTCCACGAAACAACCGAGTCCCGGCTATAACAGAGTACTGAGGCCACGCCTACTTTATGTCTGTGTGTTCCGGCTTCGCGCACAGGACCGGCTCCGGATTCACTGTGACCCTGAGCAGGGAAAAAACAGGTACTGAAGATGAATGAATAAACACACACACACACACACACACACACACACACACACACAGAGTGAACTGTGTTATGTCGCTGGGTGTGTGTGGATGGGCGGGGCGGAGATGGCACGGTGTGGGCAGTACTGTAACCGGCATATGGAGCCATATGTTGGTTTGCACAATGTGCCAGTGACACTGTGGTGGCTTGTAAATGGCTAATATCAAACACACACACACATACTCACACACTCACACACTCTCTCTCTCACACACACACACATACTCACACACTCTCTCACACACACACACACTCTCTCTCTCTAAGACATTGTCATACACACACCCTGGAAAGTGAGAGTAGTCTGCCACATTGTGGTACTGAAGAGTGCTGAGTGTTGTGTAGGTGAATCAGTAGATGCTGTTGTCAGGAATAAGCCACGCCCATCTGTACACAGACAGGAATAAGACACGCCTGTGTGTACACGGTCAGGAATAAGACACGCCCGTGTGTACACGGTCAGGAATACGACACGCCCATGCGTACACGGTCAGGAATAAGACACGCCCGTGTGTACGTGGTCAGGAATAAGACACGCCCGTGTGTACGTGGTCAGGAATAAGACACGCCCGTGTGTACGCGGTCAGGAATAAGACACACCCGTGTGTACGGTCAGGAATAAGACACGCCCGTGTGTACGCGGTCAGGAATAAGACACGCCCGTGTGTACGCGGTCAGGAATAAGACACGCCCGTGTGTACGCGGTCAGGAATAAGACACGCCCGTGTGTACGCGGTCAGGAATAAGACACGCCCGTGTGTACGCGGTCAGGAATAAGACACGCCCGTGTGTACGTGGTCAGGAATAAGACACGCCCGTGTGTACGCGGTCAGGAATAAGACACGCCCGTGTGTATGCGGTCAGGAATAAGACACGCCCGTGTATGCGGTCAAGAATAAGACACGCCGGGTAATGCGCGGTCAGGAATAAGACACGCCCCTGTGTCGCGCGGTCCAGGAATAAGACACGCCCGTGTATGCGCGGTCAGGAATAAGAACACGCCCGTGTGTACGCGGTCAGGAATAAGACACGCCCGTGTGTGCGCGGTCAGGAATAAGAACACGCCCGTGTGTATGCGGTCAAGAGAAGAACAACCGCCCGTGTGTACGTGGTCAGGAATAA
>CM022753.1:41843219-41885719 GCA_012411365.1 Ameiurus melas | reverse complement strand
GCGACGCAGGCGGTATAAATCGGTCCATTCGAAAAACAACCGAGTCAAAACCACTGATTCAAAACAAGCGATTCGATAGCAGAGTGATTCAGAAGGAGCATGTGATATCAGCCGATTCGACATTCATTCATCACTTTAAATCAAGGTATTCAGAACAACTGAATCAAATCACCGATTCAGTAAAAAAGTGATTCAGTTCAATTCCAAAATAAACCAGCTGTTCAAAAGCAAACAATTCGACATCGTCGATTTTAAAACAAGACGTTTAATAATAACAGAATCAGAAACGCTGACTCGGTGATTCGGTTTCAGATTTCTTTCGAAAGCTAAACGACCCCGTTCAGTGATCCGAAGCCAGCGCGAATCAGTTGATTTAAACGAATCAATTTAGAACAAGATGTTGTTTAAACACAACCGAGTCAGAACCACTGATTCACAAACGAGCGGTTCAGTTCAAAGCGGTTTAACACAATTGATTCAAAACCAGCGATTTTAAAGCGATAAAAAAAAAAACGTTTAAAAACAGCAACGATACGGAAATAATCAAAACAAGATATTTGAGAATAACAGAATCAAAAACACTGATTCACAACACGTGAGTCGGTTCAGCTCCAAAATAATCAATTTAACACAACTGATTCAAAACAAGCGATTAATCAAAACATTTCTGAGGCTGAGAACATTCCTCTCTCTCTCTCTCTCTCTCTCTCTCTCTCTCTCTCTCTCTCTGTCTCTCCGCTATTGTGTAACATCCGACCACCCACAGATTCCTTCAAACTCACAAGTAGCGTGCGGTTAGCATTCCAAGCTACTGTCTTTTGGCATTAACTTCGGCATGTTAGCACTAGCCTGCGCTAGCCTTTGTGTCTGGTTAGCCTCCGGCTGTACTACACATCACCCGTCGATAACTGTTGTGATAATAATGTTTGCGATACTGATCTTTGACAATAAGCTACACAGCGGCTATGTTTACACACGGTCTAATGAAGTATTACTAATTCGATGGTAGCAGGAACACAAAGAAACCCCCCCCCACACACACATGTTTACACCTAAATCACAATACCAACACATTTACTAAAAGCGAGTCTGAACGATATTCCTAATATCTGAAACATCTGGATAATTGACTTCATTTCTATGAGGATTTACGTCTTTGGAACTCCGGATTTGTAACGCCTTATACAGTTAGGTGACGTAGCCTCTGTATCTCTTTATTAGCGCTTGATGCTAATCTCGTGTCATTTGAGTAATTCTGAGCGTTTTCCTAATCGATTTCCAACACACGTCCAGCGTCGGGGGTTCGAGTCCCACCGGGGCCCTGTGTGGGCGGAGTCTGCATGTTCTCCCCGTGCTGCGGGGGGTTTCCTCCGGGTACTCCGGTTTCCTCCCCCAGTCCAAACACATGCACGGTAGGCTGATGGGCGTGTCTAAAGTGTCCGTAGTGTATGAATGTGTGTGTGATTGTGCCCTGCGATGGACTGGCACCCTGTCCAGGGTGTACCCCATGCGCCTTGTGCCCGATGCTCCCTGGGATTGGCTCCAGGTTCCCCCGTGACCCTGAAAAGGAGTAAGCGGTAGAAGATGGATGGATGGAAATAGCAGTATCTGAAATATTTTGCTTTAAACTTCCACGTTCTCATCCAGTTATTTGTCTTTAAGCTCGTTATATATTATTATTATTATTATTATTATAAATGCTTCAGTGATGAATGTGAGATTAGCAGGAAGTGTCAACATTGATGTGTTAGCATGCTGAGCTGTTAGCGACCTTACATAATATCTCTCTCTCTCTCTTTCTCTCTCTCTCTCTCTCTCTCTCTCTCTCTCTCATAGGCTCTGTGTCAGAGAGAGGATATGGAGGAGAGAATTACGACCCTAGAACGCAGGTGAAGTGTGTGTGTGTGTGTGTGTGTGTGTGTTTGAGCTTGTGAATTCATGAATCAGCATAAAATAGTAGCAGCTGCTCCTTCAACAAACAGCTGTAATTTTCCAACAATTACATTTAAAAAAAAAATAAATAAATAAATTGGCTAAAGAACATGTTGTGCTTCTTATCTCTTTAGAGTTCCGTTTTATTGTTAAAACAATAGAAACTCTCATATAGAGTTTGTAATGGTTTTTAATGGGTATAATGGGAATTGTATTGGTTTTAACGGAAACTATAACGGTCCCGGTGGGTCTCTACTGGTCATTTGTGGCAATAATGTTAGTGGTTTTAATGGTTAGCTGATGTTTATTTTTATTATGAAATGGTATTTCTAGTGGAAACCCGTTCGAATAAGCCTGGCTGCTATAGAAATATATACAAAACCTTCTGACCCAATCAGATTCGAGCGTTCGAACAGCTGGCTGGACATGTAGTATTGCTGTTGCTGTTCCAAAACAAGTGCATTTTAGTTCCTCGTGACATCAGCACTGAGATCCAGGAGCGGGGTTCTTTTCCCTGCAGGTACCTGAGCGCCCAGCGGGAGGCGACGTCTCTCCATGACATCAAAGACAAGCTGGAGAACGAACTGGCCAGTAAGGAGTCTCTGTACAGACAGGTACACACTCGGCCTTCTGCGTTGTAAACGTCATTTTTTTTAATGAAAAAACCCCTCCAAGGATGAGGGTGTGTGTGTGTGTGCGTGTGTGTGTGTGTGTGTGTGTGTGTGTGTGGAGTTCGCGTGTTCTCCCCGTGCTGCGGAGGTTTCCTCCAGGTACTCCGGGTTCCTCCCTCAGTCATGCACGGTAGGCTGATTGGCGTGTCCAAAGTGTCCGTAGTGTCTGAATGGGTGTGTGAGTGTGTATGTATTGGCACCCCGTCCAGGGTGTACCCCAGCTTGTACCCCATGCTCCCTGAGATCCCCGCGACCCTGTAGGATAAGCCGTAAATACACAAACAAATCGAAGGGCGGACTGAAAACATGTGCGAGGAATCCAGACAAACGAAGGGGACGACCGACGCCGGGACACGGCTGGAGACGAGACACGGATCAAAACGTAAACGAAAACACAGAGTAGTGCGCTCGGCGCTCGGGGGAAACACCTGACGATATTAAATACGCCGTCGTCACTGTAGCGTGGGTCCGTGCTTTACGATGTTTCCTAAAAATATCGCTTCTTTCGAATTAAAACGCGTACGACGAGTCAAACGAATCGGCCAGTTCCCCCGAACACTCCATAGCCAGAACGTGGAATAATCTCGTATTATTTAGTGTAACGTGGTCTGATGTTTGTCCAGTTGTCCAGTTCGGGACACGGTCGCTCCACAACGCGATAAAATCTCACACTCATCCGCCGTCGTGTTCCGAGGCCTGAGCGTGTGTAATCACGGCGCTCGGATGTGGGCCGGCTTTGTTTTTCTGTGTGTGTGTGTGTTGGGTTCATTCTGCGGATGCTGTGTTCTCGAGATTAGATTTATTTTTTTATTACGCTTCCTTTCTCTCATCTTGTCCCGGTCGAAAGGTTAATGGCTTAACGCCGCGTGATTTAACTCTTAGACCCATACCTGAGTTTAGAGCTTTACAGTCCGAAAGCCTGAGACAAACTCTGGCTTAACATGGACAAAAATGACACATCAATTCAATATTTTTGTTGATTACTCTTTTTCTATTGTTATTTTTTTGCCTTTGTTTATTTATTCATTTTCATATGATTCATTTACATATGATTCATTTACATGTGATTCATTTACATGTGATTCAGATTCCTTTTCATGTGATTCATATTCATGCATGTGATTCATTTTCATGTGATTCATTTACATATGATTCATTTTCATGTAATTCATATTCATGCATGTGATTCATTTCCATGTAATTCATTTCCATGTGATTCATTTCCATTTCCATGTGATTCATATTTATGCATGTGATTCATTTACATGTAATTCATTTTCATGTGATTCATATTCATGTGATTCATTTACATTTTCATGTGATTCATATTCATGCATGTGATTCATTTACATGTAATTCATTTCCATGTGATTCATTTCCATTTCCATGTGATTCATATTTATGCATGTGATTCATTTACGTGTAATTCATTTCATGTGATTCATATTCATGTGATTCATTTACCTTTTCTCCCCTCCCTTCCCTTTCCCAAATATTACATTGAGAATAATAATAATAATAATAATAATAATAATAATAATAATAAAAATCTATTGTTATTTTTAACTCCATTATGGTAATTACAACATTTATTTGATAGCCAGTAAGCAATACATTAGCAGTAGTAATAATAATAATAATAATAATAATAATAATAATGTTTCATTTATTTGTATAGTGGATTTTACATAACCGAGGTCACTGTACACGCAGAAAACACACAAAATACACAGCGCAATGAGAATAAAAATATTAACCCAGTCGTTACAGTGAAGGTTAAATGCTAAAATGTATTTGCGGTGTAATAAATGTGCGTAATATAACCGTACCTGACGGCGGCGGCGCGAAAGCTGTATTCGGTTACGATCGAAAGTTTTTTTGTAGCTCAACCGAACGAATAATTTCTTCTAGATTTTCAACAAAAATCGATCTGAGTTTTCCTCGAACTCACGTGAGTACGTCGATAAACGCCAGTTCGCCTTCGATTACCAAGCGTGTTCACGGCGAATTGACGCTTAACCACGCCCCGAAAAAAAAAAAAAAAAAAAAGAAAAAAGAAAAAAAAAAAAGCTAAACGAGTGGGAGAAAAAAAAAGAAAAAAAAAGTGTCGTTCCCCCTTTTCCTTTTTCCGCTTCAAAACCAACAACACAACCTAAGCACAAAAATAGAAAACGTGCATGAGAACATTCGTTCCCGGTTGTTTAATGCTGAAGCTAATGTTATGCTGGAAGAGTTAAGGAGTGTTCACTCAAGCTTGTCTTTCTCATCTGCTCGTCTGTTCTCCTGGTTCTCGCTCTTCCGCTTTCTTTTTTTTTTTTTCACCGCAGAGTGAGGAGAAGAGCAGGCAGCTGCAGGAACGTCTGGATGACGCCAAGCAGAAGCTCCAGCAGACGCTGCAGAGAGCCGAGACGCTGCCCGAGATCGAGGCTCAGCTCGCTCAGAGAGTGGCCGCCAAAAAAAAAAAATCAACATACCAAATGGAAGTTAGCGTGATCTGCAATAACACAATATGGCTTATTTTTTTTTTTAGCCCCAAAAAAAATTTTTAAAAACCACAAAAAAAAATATTATTTTTTTTTTAGGAAAAAAAAAAATATGGGCACCTGAACACCCCAATACCATGGGCACTGCACACGCCCATACCATGGGCACTGACACGCCTCCATACCATGGGCACTGACACGCCTCCATACCATGGGCACTGACACGCCCCAATACCATGGGCACTGACACGCCTCCATACCATGGGCACTGACACACCCCGATACCATGGGCACTGACACGCCTCCATACCATGGGCACTGACACACCCCCATACCAGGGGCACTGACACACCCCCATACCATGGGCACTGACACGCCTCCATACCATGGGCACTGACACGCCTCCATACCATGGGCACTGACACGCCCCCATACCATGACAGACACTGGATTTTGGACCTGACGCTGATAACAGCTTGGACGATCCGCTTTGGACCGGAGAACACGACGGCTGTTTTGTCCAAAAACTATTGGAAATGTCGACTCATCCGACCACAAAACACGATCCCACTGTGCTACTGTCCATCTCAGATGAGACTGGACCCAGAGAAGTGGGCGGAGCTTATGTACAGTGTTGATGTACGGCTTCTGCTTTGAGTAGTAAAGCCTTAACTTGCGTCTGTGGATGCAGCGGCGGATGGTGTCGGATGACAAAGGTTTACCAAAGTATTCCCGCAGCCCAGGTCAGGATCTCCATTACAGACTCATGACGGGTTTTAAGACAGTGACGTCTGAGGGATCGGAGATCACGTGATTCAGAAGTGGTTTTCATCCTCGCACATTACACACCGAGATTTGACCGGATTCCTCGAATCTTTTAATTATACTGTGTACTGTAGACGGTGAAACGCCCCAAAATCCTACCGATGTGTCTTTGGGGAATGTTCTTCTCAGAGTGTTGGATTATTCTCTGATGCATCTGTTGGCAGATCGATGAGCCTCGACCCGTCCTTACTCTTGAAGGAGTAGGCCTTTTTTAGAGGCTCCTTATATACCATGATTAGACGACTTCACCTTCTTATTTCAACTTCTCACATTGCTATTAGTCCTGAATCGCACCTGTCCCAACTTTTTTGGAACGTGGTGTATGCATCAGTTTCAAAATAAACCTTTATCTTCAAAAAAAAAAAAACCCATGCAGTTGATTAGATAGAACATCAAATACCTCGTCTTTCTACGTTTTATCTTTAAATACAAGTCGAGGTACACATCACTCCTTTCTTTTTATTAGCATTTCCCATACTGTCCCAACTTTTTCGCAGTTGGATAACCGGTCATTAAATGTGTTATAGAGACGTTACAAAGAAGACAAGAGACCAAAACTACAAGCGACACAAGTGACTTGTAAATGTCATTTTGTTTGCCGAAGTCTTTAATCCAGCATGATATCGGGGATTTTCATACACACGAGTCCTTTTAATTGCCGCGTTCTTTCTCTTCCTCTCGTCCGTCACGCTTCGTCTCTTTCGCTCCGTCCTTCTGTCGCAGGCCGAGGAACGCCATGGCAACTTCGAGGAGCGACTGCGACAGATGGAGGCACAACTGGAGGAGAAGAACCAGGAGCTGCAGAGAGTGAGTCACGATTTTCTTCCTCTTTTACATCATCCATCTCTCTCTCTCTCTCTCTCTCTCTTACTCTCTCTTACTCTCTCTCCCTCATCTCTCTTCCCTCCCTCCTCACTCTCTCTCTTTTTTTTTTTTTTCTCTCTCTCTCTCACTCTCTCCCTCACTCTCTCTCCCTCTCTCTCTCTCCCTCACTCTCTCTCTCACTCTCTCTCCCTCTCTCTCTCTCTCACTCTCTCCACCTCTCTCTCCCTCTCTCCCCACTCTCTCTCTCTCCTCTCTCTCTCTCTCTCTCCCTCACTCTCTCTCTTCTCTCTCTCTCTCTCCCTTCTCTCTCTCCTCACTCTCTCTCTCTCTCTCTCTCTTCTCTCTCTCTCTCTCTCTCTCCTCTTCTCTCTCTCTCTCACTCTCTCTCTCACTCACTCTCTCTCTCGCTTTTACTCACTCTCTCTCTCACTCACACCTCTCTCTCTCATTCTCTCTCCTCACTCACTCACTCTCTCTCTCTCATTTCTCTCTCTCTCTCATTCTCTCACTCACTCACTCACACACTCTCTCCTTCACTCTCTCTCTCTCTCTCTCACTCACATTCTCTCTCTCATTCTCTCACTCACATTCTCTCTCTCTCTCTCTCTCTCTCTCTCTCTCTCTCTCTCCTCTCATTCTCTCACTCACTCTCTCTCTCTCTCTCTCTCTCTCTCTCTCACGTTTTGTTTGATGGTGGAGTCTAACTCTCAGCGCTCTAATGACGGATAACCAGAGCATTTTAGGCCGTTATGTTTTACACGAAGACACCGTGGAGTGTGTGTGTGTGTGTGTGTGTGGAATAATTGGAACTCTTGGGTGTCAAGAAAGAAAGAAAAAAACAAGCTATTATTAAAAAGCGAAAAGAAGCAGGAAGACGAGGAAGTGCCGAGAAAGAGCTGTCAGGGTGTCTGGGACAGAAATATAGAATATCATTTTTAGCCTTCCCCTGCCACGCGAGCGGAGAAAAACACGCCCGAGAACGCACCTCGGCCCAGACCGATACGGTGTCACGTGACGCATGACATCACAGGCAGAGTGCAGAAATAGCTGAGAGAAAGCCAGGGTAAATAAAGGAATAGTTTGGCATAAAATCAAAGGGACACGCGGTAGTCAATCAAACAGGTTTACTTCCTTAAGTCTGAACAGGCAGTGGGAGTCTTTTCCGTGCACACACTCGCATATTGCTATGTACTTGCTTTACATTACATCACTCAGCTCTAAGAAAAGTTGAGTCAAATATCTCTTGGGTCCTGTTTATTCATTGTCCAGCGCTCATCTCACGACGTTATGCCCAGTTATGTCCTGCTACATAGAGGAACGACGATGAGAACCCACTTGACCTGACTTTACGTTGAGGCAGAAATTCACACGGAAGGATTCTGACTAAGGTTCGACTTCCGTTATTCGTTAACGACGTTAGCGGAGGAAATAAGGACGCGGGCGTACTTCGGTTTCAGTTGGACTGCTCCTTTAATTCAAGACCTTCATATTTACAGCCTAGATGTCCATCATCACCATGGCGACCTCTGTTTAATTTCCTGTATGTTTTCCACTCCGCATCGCTGAGTCCGGATGTCTACCGCCGACTAATCAGACTGCTTTACAGTGTTCTTTCAGCTGTTGAGAAAATATGACAGGCTTTAGGACCCTGTATATTAAAGTTCCTAAAGTCTTTTCGTTTCTTTATATTTCTTTATATTTCTTATTTTACAGAATGTGATATTCTTATAGTGCATTTGTTTTTTCCCCTCCCACTCTCTCTCTCTCTCTCTCTCTCTCTCTTTATGTCTCTCGTCCAGGCGAGACAGAGGGAGAGGATGAACGACGAACACAACAAGCGTCTCTCAGACACCGTGGACAAGCTGCTGTCCGAGTCGAACGAGCGCCTGCAGCTCCACCTGAAGGAGCGCATGGCGGCTCTCGAGGAGAAGGTGGGTGTCGAGACGGGACAGATTTTATAAAAAGTGTGAACAAAGTATGAGTAAGACTCGCTGCTGTCTCACAGAACGCGCTGTCTGAGGAGCTCGCCAATATGAAGAAGATCCAAGATGATCTTCTGGCAAACAAGGTACATTCACCTCTACACACACCTGCACAGGTTTATACACACCTGTGCACATGCGTAACAACACAATCGTATACAAACATGACCGTATACAGTACTGCACTCATCACTACACATCTGTATAAATCACTACACATCTACACAGATCAATACAAATCTACACAGATCACTACACACCTACACAGATCAATACACATCTGTATAAATCACTACACACCTACACAGATCACTACACACCTGTATAAATCACTACACACCTACACAGATCAATACACATCTGTATAAATCACTACACACCTACAAAGATCACTACACATCTGTATAAATCACTACACACCTACACAGATCACTACACATCTGTATAAATCACTACACACCTACACAGATCAATACACATCTGTATAAATCACTACACACCTACACAGATCACTACACACCTGTATAAATCACTACACACCTACACAGATCACTATACATCTACACAAATCAATACACACCTGTATAAATCACTACACATCTACACAGACCACTACACACCTGTAAAAATCACTACACACCTACACAGATCACTACACACCTGTATAAATCACTACACACCTACACAGATCAATACACATCTACACAGATCAATACACACCTCAGTACTCACCTCAATACTCACCTGCACACCTCAGTACTCACCTCAGTACACACCTGCACACCTCAGTACTCACCTCAGTACTCACCTCAGTACTCACCTGCACACCTCAGTACACACCTCAGTACTCACCTCAGTACTCACCTCAGTACTCACCTGCACACCTCAGTACACACCTCAGTACTCACCTCAGTACACACCTGCACACCTCAGTACTCACCTCAGTACTCACCTCAGTACTCACCTGCACACCTCAGTACTCACCTCAGTACTCACCTCAGTACTCACCTGCACACCTCAGTACTCACCTCAGTACTCACCTCAGTACTCACCTCAGTACACACCTGCACACCTCAGTACACACCTCAGTACTCACCTCAGTACTCACCTACACACCTCAGTACTCACCTCAGTACTCACCTCAGTACTCACCTGCACACCTCAGTACACACCTCAGTACACACCTGCACACCTCAGTACTCACCTCAGTACTCACCTCAGTACACACCTGCACACCTCAGTACTCACCTCAGTACTCACCTCAGTACTCACCTGCACACCTCAGTACTCACCTCAGTACTCACCTCAGTACACACCTGCACACCTCAGTACTCACCTCAGTACTCACCTCAGTACTCACCTCAGTACACACCTGCACACCTCAGTACTCACCTCAGTACTCACCTGCACACCTCAGTACACACCTCAGTACTCACCTCAGTACTCACCTGCACACCTCAGTACTCACCTCAGTACTCACCTCAGTACTCACCTCAGTACACACCTGCACACCTCAGTACTCACCTCAGTACTCACCTCAGTACACACCTCAGTACTCACCTCAGTATTCACCTCAGTACTCACCTCAGTACACACCTGCACACCTCAGTACTCACCTCAGTACTCACCTGCACACCTCAGTACTCACCTCAGTACTCACCTCAGTACACACCTCAGTACTCACCTCAGTTACCTACCCGCACACCTCAGTACTCACCTCAGTAACCCCAGCACTCACCTCAGTACTCACTCAGTACTCACCTGCACACCTCAGTACACACCTCAGTACTCACCTCAGTACACACCTCAGTACTCACCTCAGTACACACCTGCACACCCCAGTACTCACCCTCAGTACTCACCTCAGTACTCACCTCAGTACACACCTGGCACACCCTCGCACACACCTCAGTACACACCTCAGTACTCACCTCAGTACACACCTGCACACCTCAGTACTCACCCCAGTACTCACCTCAGTACTCACTTGCACACCTCAGTACACACCTCAGTACCACCCTGTACACACCTGCACACCTCAGTACTCACCTCAGTACACCCAGTACTCACCTCAGTACTCACCTGCACACCTCAGTACACACCTCAGTACTCACCTCAGTACTCACCTCAGACACACCTGCACACCTCAGTAACACCTCAGTACTCACCTCAGTACTCACCTCAGTACTCACCTCAGTAACACCTGCACACCTCAGTACACACCCCAGTACTCACCTCAGTACACACCCACACCTAGTACTCACCTCGCACTCACCTCAGTACTCACCTCAGTACTCACCTCAGTACTCACCTGCACACCTCAGTACACACCTCAGTACACACCTCAGTACTCACCTCAGTACACACCTGCACACCTCAGTACTCACCTCAGTACTCACCTGCACACTAGTACACACTATACCACCAGACGCACACCGTACTCACCCCAGTACACACCTGCACACCCAGTACTACCTAGTACCACTTAGTACACTAGTACCACCTATATACCTATTTCACATACACCTGTACAACCTCTACTCACCCATATCACTCACTCACCCAACACACCTGCACCCCATACTCACTGACACCAGTACCATCCAGTACTCACCCAGTACTCACCTGCACACCTAGTACTCACCTCATACACACTAACCCAATACCAATACCTACACCGACACCATACCACCCACCACAACTACTACTCACCTGCACCAGTAACCAGTACTCACAGTACACACCTGTACACCTAGTACTACCTCATATCACCCCTACACACCTGCAACTGTACACACCTAGTACTACGTACTACCTCAACCTCGTATCACCTCAGTACTTCTCCATAACCTGCACACCCACACTAGTACACACTTACATACACACCAATCGTACTCACCCCCTACTACTGCACACCTCAGTACTCACCTCAGACTACCGTATACCTGCACACCTAGTACACACC
Organism: Ameiurus melas; assembly: GCA_012411365.1. NCBI lineage: Eukaryota > Metazoa > Chordata > Actinopteri > Siluriformes > Ictaluridae > Ameiurus > Ameiurus melas. Next base: position 41,874,036 of record CM022753.1, on the reverse strand, counting down.
CTACTCACCTCAGTACACACCGACACCAGACTACAGTACACACCTCAGTACTCACCCAGTATTCACCTCAGTACACACCTGACACCTAGTACTCACCTCAGTACTCACCTGCACACCTCAGTACACACCTCAGTACTCACCTCATCACCTGCACACCTAGTACTCACCTCAGTACTCACCTCAGTACACACCTGCACACCTCAGACTCACAACCACAGTACTCACCTCAGTACCACCCTGTACACCAACACTAACTCACTCTACACACCTGCACACCTCTACTCACCTGCACACCTCAGTACCACCCAGACACATTAGTACTCACCCGTACACACCTGCACACCTCATACCACCTAGACTCACCTATACTCACGCACACCTAGTACACACCTGATCACCAGACTCACCTCAGTACTCACCTGACACCTCAGTACACCTAGTCTCACCTCAGTACTCACCTCAGTACACACCTACACACCTCAGTACTCACCTCAGTACTCACCTCAGTACTCACCTCAGTACACACCTGCACACCTCAGTACACACCTCAGTACTCACCTCAGTACTCACCTACACACCTCAGTACTCACCTCAGTACTCACCTCAGTACTCACCTGCACACCTCAGTACACACCTCAGTACACACCTCAGTACTCACCTCCGCACCTCCCTACACACCTCAGTACTCACCTCAGTACTCACCTCAGTACACACCTACACCCCAGTACTCACCTCAGTACTCACCTGCACACCTCAGTACTCACCTCAGTACTCACCTCAGTACACACCTGCACACCTCAGTACTCACCTCAGTACACACCTCAGTACTCACCTCAGTACACACCTGCACACCTCAGTACTCACCTCAGTACTCACCTCAGTACTCACCTGCACACCTCAGTACTCACCTCAGTACTCACCTCAGTACTCACCTCAGTACACACCTGCACACCTCAGTACTCACCTCAGTACACACCTCAGTACTCACCTCAGTACACACCTGCACACCTCAGTACTCACCTCAGTACACACCTCAGTACTCACCTCAGTACTCACCTCAGTACACACCTGCACACCTCAGTACTCACCTCAGTACTCACCTGCACACCTCAGTACACACCTCAGTACTCACCTCAGTACTCACCTGCACACCTCAGTACTCACCTCAGTACACACCTGCACACCTCAGTACTCACCTCAGTACTCACCTGCACACCTCAGTACACACCTCAGTACTCACCTCAGTACTCACCTGCACACCCAGTACTCACCTCAGTACACACCTGCACACCTCAGTACTCACCTCAGTACTCACCTCAGTACACACCTCAGTACTCACCTCAGTATTCACCTCAGTACTCACCTCAGTACACACCTGCACACCTCAGTACTCACCTCAGTACTCACCTGCACACCTCAGTACTCACCTCAGTACTCACCTCAGTACTCACCTCAGTACTCACCTCAGTACTCACCTGCACACCTCAGTACTCACCTCAGTACTCACCTCCACACCCAGTACACACCTCAGTACTCACCTCAGTACTCACCTGACACCTCAGTACTCACCTCAGTACTCACCTCAGTACACACCTGCACACCTCAGTACTCACCAGTACTCACTCAGTACCAATTGTACTCACCTCAGTACTCACCTCAGTATTCACCTCAGTACTCACCTCAGTACACACCTGCACACCTCAGTACTCACCTGCACACCTCAGTACTCACCTCAGTACTCACATTAGTACTCACCTCAGTACACACCTGCACACCTCAGTACTCACCTCAGTACTCACCTCAGTACTCACCTGCACACCTCAGTACACACCTCAGTACTCACCTCAGTACTCACCTCAGTACTCACCTGCACACCTCAGTACACACCTCAGTACTCACCTCAGTACTCACCTCAGTACACCTACACACCTCAGTACTCACCTCAGTACTCACCTCAGTACTCACCTCAGTACACACCTGCACACCTCAGTACACACCTCAGTACTCACCTCAGTACTCACCCTACACACCTCAGTACTCACCTCAGTACTCACCTCAGTACTCACCTGCACACCTCAGTACACCTCAGTACACAACCTCAGTACTCACCTCAGTAACACCTGCACACCTCAGTACTCACCTCAGTACTCACCTCAGTACACACCTGCACACCTCAGTACTCACCTCAGTACTCACCTGCACACCTCAGTACTCACCTCAGTACTCACCTCAGTACACACCTGCACACCTCAGTACTCACCTCAGTACTCACCTCAGTACACACCTGCACACCTCAGTACTCACCTCAGTACTCACCTCAGTACTCACCTGCACACCTCAGTACTCACCTCAGTACACACCTCAGTACTCACCTCAGTACACACCTGCACACCTCAGTAACTGACCTCAGACACACCTCAGTACTCACCTCAGTACACACCTGCACACCTCAGTACTCACCTCAGTACACACCTCATGTACTCACCTCAGTACTCACCTCAGTACACACCTCGCTCACCTCAGCACTCACACCTGCACACCTCAGTACTCACCTCAGTACTCACCTCAGTACTCACCTCAGTACACACCTGCACACCTCAGTACACACCTCAGTACACACCTCAGTACTCACCTCAGTACACACCTGCACACCTCAGTACTCACCTCAGTACTCACCTCAGTACACACCTGCACACCTCAGTACTCACCTCAGTACTCACCTCAGTACTCACCTGCACACCTCAGTACACACCTCAGTACTCACCTCAGTATTTACCTCAGTATTCACCTCAGTACTCACCTCAGTACACACCTCAGTACTCACCTCAGTATTCACCTCAGTACTCACCTCAGTACTCACCTGCACACCTCAGTACACACCTCAGTACTCACCTCAGTATTCACCTCAGTATTCACCTCAGTACTCACCTCAGTACACACCTCAGTACTCACCTCAGTATTCACCTCAGTACTCACCTCAGTACACACCTGCACACCTCAGTACTCACCTGCACACCTCAGTACTCACCTCAGTACTCACCTGCACACCTCAGTACTCACCTCAGTATTCACCTGCACGCTCTTTTTTTTCATCCTCTTTAATTATCTCAGGATCAGCTGATTGCGGAATTGGAGAGGCTGCAGCTGGAACTGGATCAGCTGAGGGGCAGGTCCAGCTCCTCCTACTCTCGGTAAGCTCCTCCTCCTCCTCATTGGTGTTCTGAACGGTTTTAAGAGCTAGCCTCAACATTGCAAAGTCTAGTGATTTTTGTTGTGCAGTATTTAGAGCACTAGCGCTAAAAGGAAGTGTGCATGGAGAGGATTTGTGTAACCTTTATAAGGAACTTTCCAGCTTATGATTTTGCTCTGCAAGTATAAATGCACGTGTCTAATAATTTATATCGAAAGAGACGGTCGGTTCTCGGTTCTCCTCGGCAGCTCTCTTCCCGGCAGTGCTCTGGAGCTCAGGTACTCCCAGGGAGGCGGATCTCTACCTGCTGGCTCCACCACTCACCTGGATCACTATGGCAGTACAGGCTCAGGGGGCGTGGTCAGACGGGCCCACCGTGGACGCTGGGGCGGAGCCAGAGAGGACGCCAGCAAGGTGAGAAGCATGAGTTAACTTGTATTGGACCTATATATACTCGAGGTCAGATCACTAAACCCCTCCTCTCCTGTGCAGTACGGCGAATGGGAGAGCGGCGCTTTGCTCGGCCCGGGTTTCGAGGGCGGAGTCGAAGGCGGCTGCTCCGATGACGATGAGGATCGCGAGACGCTCTTCGGCTCTGAGTTGCTTTCTCCCAGCGGACAGACGGACGTCCAGACGCTGGCCATCATGCTTCAGGAACAGCTGGAGGCCATCAACAAGGAGATCAAGTGAGCTTCAGATTCACGAACACCTCCAACGTTTTTTAAAGCCTCCCAGCACTCAATGAATTCTGTCTGCGTCTCTGATTCAGGTTGATTCAGGAGGAGAAGGAGAACACAGAGCTGAGGGCTGAGGAGATCGAGAGCCGCGTGAGCAGCGTAGCCCTGGACGGACCCCCGGTTCCTCCGTCCTCTTTGGGAAGAGACGCCAGTGGCAGGACCTTCATTACTCCGTCGCTCACCTCTTCCACTCTGGCGTCCCCCTCTCCGCCCAGCTCGGGTCACTCCACCCCACGCCTGCCCCATTCTCCGGCACGCGAGACCGACAGACAGGTAGCGTATCGGCTAAACTGTGTCAATGAGAACACGACGCAGTTCCGCAGTTCCGGATCAGGTCTTGTAAACGTGCTCTGTTCAAAAATTTAAGCATCGATCATTTTAAGCTCAGCATTTTAGATCTTAGGATTAAATACGGTAACGCTAACAGTACAAAAACTAAACTAGGCTACAGCACAAAATATTTATTAATTTTAAAAAAAGCCTAGTATGTGACACAATGAATCAACTTATATTTATTTTTTTTTAATCAGAGAGAATTTAGATGGCTTAATTGATACAAAACATGCTTATTAGATCAAATGTTTGACCGCTAGTACGATATATTATTTGTAGATTTGTCTAATTGTAATTGTGAGATTTGTTTTGTTTCTCAGAACAACAAGGAAGACGATAGGTCCCTGGCCCTGCTAGACTCCACCCCTCCGCCCACCCCTCGTGCGCTGCGATTGGACAGAATGAGCCACACCCACCCTGGAGCCATGCTGGATGACAGCCGCGAGTTCCGCAGGTCAGTCAGTTTAAAAAAAAAATAAAATAAATAATTTTTAAAAAGCTGCCACCAAATCAGAATTTAAAAAAATAATAATAATTTTAATTATAAAGAGTTCTTGTGGTACAATGTCTCGGAAAACGTATCGGGGAATAATTTAACACAATATCGGTATTTTATAATCGTAGTTTGAACTTATATTCGTGATCGCGAGTGTGATAGATTTCTAGCTTATAGTCGAGTTAAACTGTCCCGAGACTCCACCCCAAACTGCATATTATTTTAAAAAAAGCATCTGTCTCTCTCTCTCGCCGTCTCTTTGTCTCTTGTCCCTGCAGTCTCTCGGCGGACGGCAGCAGCTCGAACAGCAGTCAGGATTCCCTCCACAAGGCCAGCAAAAAGAAAAGCATCAAGTCTTCCATCGGGCGCCTGTTTGGAAAGAAGGAGAAGGGACGCATGGGACAGCCAGGCCGCGAGTCCACTTCTTTGGGTGAGCCAGGGTCAGGAAGACAAAGGACAGAGACAAGGGACGTGGGCTGAGAAAAAAAGAGACAGGGCAGAGCCGTAAGGGACAGGGATATGATGGGCAGAGATAGAAGACAAGGGCATTGGGGACCAAGAGATGAAGGGTAGACACCAGGACATGAAGGAAAGGGACATGATGGATCTGCACATCGAGAGTCATAGCATTGAGACAAATAAAGGGCAAAGATATGAGGGGCATGGCCTCTGCGAGTGGAGACTTAACGGACAGGTGGCACAAAGTGACAAGAACATGACGGACAGAGATGGAAAGGCCTGGAATATGAAGTATAGAACCATTTGGGACATGGACGCACATGCAACTAGGAGGTTCTTAAATTGATCGCAGTGTCCAAAGTCCACCACTAACCACTTTTAACAGCACGGTTTAAGTTTAGCCTCGTTTTCTGTTCCAGCTTCCACTCCCTCTGATGATCTGGGCTCCGTCGACCCGCTCGGTCTCACCAAGATGGCCGGACCCGTGGACAAGGACCGCCGCAGCAAGAAGAAGTACGCTCGTCTCTTTTCTTCTCACCGTGGGCTGTGTCCCGTGTAGAGAGCGCGTGCCAGATCTAAAAACAGGAAGCTGTAACGAAGTAATGTTAGCTAGATATTCAAAGCGAACTGGCTTTGCAATACGTTAGCCGTAACATAAACAGCTAGCTTGTTAAAAGTTGAGCAAATGAATGTCATTTATACCACAGTGCTGCCGAACCCTTGATTCTGATTGGCCACGAGGTGTTTCATTCATTTTCTCATTTTCTGTCAGTAATTCGAGGCGCAGGGTGATATTACCGCGCTCGTTCTAATAAGTTAGCGCTTCTGTAGTTCACTTGCTTCCTCCTGGTTTAACTTCACTCTTCTTTCTGTAGCGTGTCTCTTTCTTCTTGTGGTGGTTTTGGTGCAGAAATCATGCTCATGCCTCATTTTATCAAAGCGAGAACCTCGACCTCAACGTCTCTCTTTCTTCCTTTAAGACACGAGCTGTTGGAGGAGGCGTGTCGTCAGGGGCTTCCCTTCGCCTCGTGGGACGGCCCCACCGTGGTGTCCTGGCTGGAGGTTTGGACTGGTTTTTATTTACATATAAATATTTACATCCTTATTATTACTCGTATGCCATGTTTATATCGCAGCACCCGCAAGGTCTACACACCACCAGGGGGCGATATGTAGACGTTATCAATGTGAAAAGCTCAGTATATCTAACCTTTTAACTACGCGCGCACACACACACGCACACACACGCAGGTACTTTTTCTCACCATGTTGTTTCTATGCATCATAACGTCCTATCTTTTTCTCTCTTTTCCTAACCATATTTCTTCATCCCTCTCTCTCTCTCTCTCTCTCTCTCAGTTGTGGGTGGGCATGCCGGCGTGGTACGTGGCAGCGTGTCGTGCTAACGTGAAGAGTGGAGCGATCATGGCTAATCTGTCCGACACGGAGATCCAACGTGAGATCGGCATCAGTAACCCGCTGCACCGCCTCAAACTGCGCCTCGCCATCCAGGAGATGGTGTCACTCACCAGCCCATCTGCCCCAGCCAGCACCCGCTCTGTACGACCGCAAAACACACACACACACACACACACACACACACACGTTGCACATTTACATAACACAAAGGGAACTTGCATACCTCTTAGTCTGTGTGTCGAATCAGATCCGAATCGGAGTGAAATTGATTCTTTTGATTCGTTTGGTTTAGTTTGGTTTCACACGGCACATACTTAAATAAACCAGAAAGATAAAATCGTGGTCCGAGGTTGTGTGTGTAGGGATGAAAACGTTCACTTCCTGTCGATAAGTCGATTCAGAGAACACGCAAGCGGTCCAGCATTATAACAGTATTCATTTAAAACACACACACACACACGCACAATATGAAATATCCTTATTTGGCTTTACAGTGTTCAGCTCAAGCCGGTTGTGGATTTTCTCACTGAGTAACAGTGTCCTGCGTGTATCTGTGTTTTCAGTCGACCAGTAACGTGTGGATGACGCACGCCGAAATGGAGTCTCTCACTGCAGCCACCAAACCGGTGAGTCACTTTCAGTTCTCTTCATTCCTTAACAACACACGCTGCACTACACATACATGCAGCCTTATTACCCATTAGCTACTATCCATTTCAGCTAACATATACCGACTAGACCTAATATAACGACAGACTTCACCGATGTCTTTCGCTCGGGATCATCCGTCAGTCATCCGAGCCCATCACATCAACCCGGAATAAAACACACCACACGTTCAGATCGTGCCCATGAATCATCAGCGATCCCCGAATCTCAGAGCCTGGGCTCTCGCAGAAGTCACGACCTACCGAGCGTTAACCACAACGCCACATAACACTTTACTACTTCATTAAAAACACTGTTTTGCCCTCAATAGTACCTAAAAAAAACTGCTTTCCTTGTTATATTATGTTGGCTAGCTAGAGCTAGCAGTAAAGATGATGGAAATGTTTGACGACAACTTTTACAGTCTTCTCAGGAATTTCGAGTCCAATTATTTTAGCTAGCTAGCTATTTTGCCCTTGAAAGTACCTAAAGATGTTTCCTCAAACCTGCCAGGTTTGTTTCTGTGTGATAGTTAGAGCTAATAGTGAAGATTACGAATATGTACGATAACGACTTAAAATCTGCTCAGAAACCCTGTGGAGTTAGCTTATATTAGCTAGTTAGAGCTAGCAGTGAAGGTAGCAGGTTCCTAATGGAAAAGGTACTATTAGACTGAGGTCACTATTTAACAGTGACCGGAAAATCGCCAGTGGTACGTGATGGAAACCATTAAGACAAGTCTGTTACTGTACATCCTGGAAATCGGAGCTTTTCCTAATGGATCGGTTCTGTTCAGCAGGGACAGTGATGTATAATAAATACTTTGAAGTGTCTGAGACACAGCTAATGGATTTATTCCGTGAGCTTTTCTGTGTGTTTGCTCTTTTTAAAGATTTCAAAGTCAGTGTTTGGTCTCTGATAAAAATAAAACTTGTAGCGGGGTAAAGCAGCGCTGAGAGATGGAGACCACCCTGACTAGAGACATTAAGAGGAAATTGTTGGATACGTGTGTTGATCTCTGTCTCCCTTTCTCTCTCACTCTCTCTCTCTCTCTCTCTCTCTCTCTCTCTGTCTTTCTCTCTCTCTCTCTCACTGTCCCTCTTTGTGTGTCCTCACTAGGCTTTAGTGTTAAGCATCTTTTGCTTTTCCCTCAGAGTTCTGTCGTAGTGTACACACTGCTTCCACCTAATGACCCGGTCACTAACAAACTGTTCCTCCCTCTGTTCCCTCTCTTCCTGTCCTCCCTCGACATCCCTCCTTCTTCTTCCCTTTCATCGGCGTGTCTTTCCCGCTGCTCCTGCTGCTTTCCCTCCTCTCCTCTCCTCTCCTCTCCTCTCCCCGTGTCTCTCTATAACTCCTCGACCTGTGCAGGAGCTGAAGGAGTTCAGCTGGGATCAGGTACGTCAGCAGCACGGCACGTTCACGCACACTTCACCCGATACCCGCCGTTTATGGGGCTTTTTGCCGATGGGAGATGGATAGAAACAAGCTTGTTTTGACCCGTTGAGGAAAGTTAGTCCAAGCCTTAGTGTGTGGTCCTCAAAGAACCCTCTTAGGACCATCACGTAGCTTGTGCTCAGTTCTCCTGGTTAAAGAGGCAAACCAACAACGTTGGCCTTTCTTCAGGCATGGTGTGAAATAATAACCCCACGTCATCACGTCCTATCTTCAAAAATAATCTCATAAACATTGGTTTCTCGAGTATTCCTTCATTACATTGGTATTTATTTAGCGTCCGATAGCTGTGTCTTCACCTTCCAGCTGGTTTTATAAATCAAATAATTGTTTCTCCTCCCAGTAACGAATTGGTCGGCACGTTTTCAATTTAAATAATGTTTAATAACATCTGCTCTTTCTAAACACGCCCCAATTTGATTGATTGGTTTTTTTGTTTGTTTGTTTTTGATTTGCCCAAATCTTATAAATATGACTAAGTCGAGAGACCGAGTGCTTATGAGATTTTATTTCGGCCTCCGACAGTATTGCGGCCCTCTGTAATAGTCGCTGTATTTAAAGTTATCCGACGTGTTGCCTCAATGTCCACTGAAACAGGAAGTCAGGGTGGGGCGTTTTGAGTGCCGCCTCCCCTTTTTAAATATCCAATAGCGTTCAGCTCACCTCACAGCCTCTGATCGTTTGAAAAAGTGAACACAACGGAATAAAACGTGCGCGCTCAGACAGCCAAAGACACGTTTATGACACGTGCTTACTGATCCGGTTTCTCTCGCTCAACAACGGCAAGTCCGGGAAATACGATTTAAATTTGATTTTTTTTCCCGAATGTTTAGGGGCGGGACACTTCAGATTCGAGAGAGTCTTTTATAATCATGATCAAATGTTTGCCAGATAATCAGTCCATGTGGAAAACTCTTTAATGCAAATGTGTGTGTGTGTGTGTGTGTGTTAGATTCTGGCCTACGGTGATATGAATCATGAGTGGGTGGGGAACGATTGGCTGCCCAGTCTGGGTCTGCCGCAGTACAGGAGCTACTTCATGGAGTCTCTGGTGGACGCCCGCATGCTGGACCACCTCACCAAGAAAGAGCTGCGCGGGCAACTCAAAATGGTGGACAGCTTTCACCGGTACCGTTAACGCCTTTAACCCTGTGCACTTTACCACTTCAGTAGTCAATGTTCTGGCACAGCGCTGACGGTTCCCAGGATGGCAGAACCCTTGGAGTTTGACTAGCGGTTGATATGCTAAATATATTTGCAGCGCCATTTTATGACATTGAGTGTTTTCTTAATAACTTACCAACACGTCTGAGGTAAACGTTGATACTCCTAATGGTTTTATCTGGTTTTCACTTGTGCTAGCTTAAATGTTAGCCTCAGATATTAGCCAGCATATACACGGTGGCATCTAAAGATTCAGTCTCAGCCAGCCCAAATCCACAGACTTCAACACCCATGTTGTGGAACATGATTTTTGAGCTTTCTTAGCCTTTGATCCGTTTTGTTGACCCTTTGTGACCTTTTGACCTCAGGGTGAGCCTGCACTACGGCATCATGTGCCTGAAGCGTCTGAACTACGACCGGAAGGAGCTGGAGAGGAAGAGAGACGAGAGCCAACACCAGAATAAAGGTCTCGTATGTCCTTAGACCAGACTCCCATCACGCCAAATACGAAAACGGCTTTCACCAAAACCACAAAAGTCCTCCTGGAAAGTTCGTTTTTAAGTTTGTATCCAGGCTCAAAGAGTTTCCTCACTCGTAATCCCGATGTTGCAGTGGAGTTCAACTCGTAAATACGACTTGAACGTGCCGTTTATATTCAAACTTCATCTACGCACGCACTCGAGTCCATTATCTGACCAGCAGACGAGACTTTTGGGGGGTTTTGCTGGCGTCTCAACCACCTTTAAACCTGGCAAAATTTTTTTTTAAAAATAATCCGAGATAGAAAATGCAGACTGATATTGAATTCAATTAAAAATAACCCTGCACCGGATTCCCACACGCTCATACGATTCAAACGTTCACGGCTCCGATAGTTTGCGTCACTCGCACAATTTCGTACTGATGTTTCACACGAGTCTGATGATTTTTTGTCAGTAAGTTATGCGACTGGATCCAGGAACTTCTCCTGCCGTCTGATTGAGTCGGGAAATGTACAGTGGTTTCCGTTACACCCAAACTTAAAGATGTTTTCTCATGTGTACTATTGTGTAAAAAGTCCGATACAGAGACGTTAGCCGCCGGGTCTCTGCATCGCTCAGGAAACTCTACAAAAGAGCCACTTGAGAGACACAATTTAAAATAAAGTGTGTGGAGAGCGGAAGGGAGGTTACCCAGCATGCATTTAGTTGTAATAACAAATAACACGCTATTAGCTATTAGGGCTTCGGGTCAGTCGCTGCTCAGAAGCTTTATTAACATCACGGAGGTTGTGTAAAGTACAATCCAAAACCTCAGCGTGATACCGGAACTCGGCTAAAAAAAAACCCCAACAACAAATCAATGAAATAAATAAATCTACCCAGATCAAACAAGATGGACAGTGTGGAAGTGGTCCAGATCAGCAGGAAAGAAATCAGGAACTTGAGCACATAGAAACAAACAAACTAAGGCTAATTTAGGGGCGTGGTTACAGACACAGCATTGCAACGTGTTCGTCTGTACAACTGTACAACATCTGCTGTGTGTCAGAGTTCTTATGTAGCTGTACAACATCTGTGTGTCATAGAGTTCTTATGGAGCTGTACAACATCTGTGTGTCATAGAGTTCTTATGGAGCTGTACAACATCTGTGTGTCATAGAGTTCTTATGGAGCTGTACAACATCTGTGTGTCATAGAGTTCTTATGGAGCTGTACAACATCTGTGTGTCATAGAGTTCTTATGGAGCTGTACAACATCTGTGTGTCATAGAGTTCTTATGGAGCTGTACAACATCTGTGTGTCATAGAGTTCTTATGGAGCTGTACAACATCTGTGTGTCATAGAGTTCTTAGGAGCTGTACAACATCTGTGTGAAAGTTCTTATGAGCTGTACAACATCGTGTCATAGAGTTCTTATGGAGCTGTACAACATCTGTGTGTTAGAGTTCTTATGGAGCTGTACAACATCTGTGTGTCATAGAGTTCTTATGGAGCTGTACAACATCTGTGTGTCATAGAGTTCTTATGGAGCTGTACAACATCTGTGTGTCATAGAGTTCTTATGGAGCTGTACAACATCTGTGTGTCATAGAGTTCTTATGGAGCTGTACAACATCTGTGTGTCATAGAGTTCTTATGGAGCTGTACAACATCTGTGTGTCATAGAGTTCTTATGGAGCTGTATAACATCTGTGCGTCATAGTTCTTATGGAGCTGTACAACATCTGTGCGTCATAGAGTTCTTATGGAGCTGTATAACATCTGTGCGTCATAGTTCTTATGGAGCTGTACAACATCTGTGCGTCATAGAGTTCTTATGGAGCTGTATAACATCTGTGTGTCATAGAGTTCAGAATATGTAACATCTATCTATAGTTCTTATGTAGCTGTATAACATCTGTGTCATAGAGTTCTTATGTAGCTGTATAACATCTGTGTCATAGAGTTCTTATGTAGCTGTATAACATCTGTGCGTCATAGTTCTTATGGAGCTGTACAACATCTGTGCGTCATAGAGTTCTTATGTAGCTGTATAACATCTGTGTCATAGAGTTCTTATGTAGCTGTATAACATCTGTGCGTCAGAGTTCTTATGGAGCTGTACAACATCTGTGTGTCATAGAGTTCTTATGGAGCTGTACAACATCTGTGTGTCATAGAGTTCTTATGGAGCTGTACAACATCTGTGTGTCATAGAGTTCTTATGGAGCTGTATAACATCTGTGCGTCATAGTTCTTATGGAGCTGTACAACATCTGTGCGTCATAGAGTTCTTATGGAGCTGTACAACATCTGTGTGTCATAGAGTTCTTATGTAGCTGTATAACATCTGTGCGTCATAGTTCTTATGGAGCTGTACAACATCTGTGCGTCATAGAGTTCTTATGGAGCTGTATAACATCTGTGCGTCATAGTTCTTATGGAGCTGTACAACATCTGTGCGTCATAGAGTTCTTATGGAGCTGTATAACATCTGTGTGTCATAGAGTTCAGAATGTACAACATCTGTGCGTCATAGTTCTTATGTAGCTGTATAACATCTGTGTCATAGAGTTCTTATGTAGCTGTATAACATCTGTGTCATAGAGTTCTTATGTAGCTGTATAACATCTGTGCGTCAGAGTTCTTATGTAGCTGTATGACATCTGCTGTACGTTGTTTAATGTAGTATTATGATATTCCTCCTAAGTTGTTCTTACGTAGCTCCACTTTAATGTACTCCGTAAAGCGTTCTTATGCAGCGCTTACGCTATGTACGCTGCATAAAAATACTTGCGGTGACTTTCAGCAGCGTTAAGGATTAAGTCAGGAAATCCTCGAATTGAGCTAATGAGGTTATTTTGATGCACAGATGTGATGGTGTGGTCGAACGAGCGCGTGATGTGCTGGGTGCAGTCCATCGGTCTGAAGGAATTCGCAGATAACCTGGCTGAGAGCGGAGTGCATGGAGCTCTTCTCGCCCTGGACGACACCTTCGACTACACCGACCTCGCCCTGCTCCTCCAGATTCCCAACCAGAACACACAGGTGAGAGAGCAAGTGCGCCATGTCTCGTTTCCTTCCTGTCTTCGCCCCTTGTCCCGTCATTGGCAGGTTGTCCTATTGTGTTCACCTGTTCTGTGTTTCATCCTGTTTTGTCTTGTTTTTTTTCCATGATGCAGTAAATTACATTATTATTATTATTATTATTATTATTATTATTATTATTATTATTATTATTATTATTATTATTATTACTATTATTTTTTATCGAGCAAATCTTTATTGCTGAAGGATTATCAGAAGCAGAACCAGATATTTGGACCGTGTTGTATTTTTTTCTCCACTTTCTCAGGCACGCCAACTCCTGGAGAAGGAGTACAACTCCCTGATCGCCATGGGAACCGAGAGGAGGCCGGATGAGGTGAGCGTCACGTCACACGTTACATAACAGACGAACGTCGCGGATGATGATGATGATGATGATGATGATGATGATGTAGAGAACATGAGTTATATTGGCCAATATTTTATGCTTTATGATGCAGATATTCTGGGAGTAAAATCCTGAGGAACGGAACAACGAATATCTTTCATTGTCTTTAAGCAAGTTCTCCGAGAGTGGTTAATAATATGTAAATGATAGCAGCGCTTGCTCACGGTTACAGTGTGAGATCGTGTGCAGTATCGTTCGTGTAGTTAAAGGTTGCCAGAAAACTCAGACTTCTGAAGAGCGCAAAAAAAAAATAAAAATGGGTCGTTCACATGGAAACAAGAAGTTCCTGTAGGTTCCGCCGTCCGTCTGTGCACGCTTCGGTTACGTGCGAAACGCGCCGCCCGCGCGAACGACCCGATCCCACGTCCGTCGGGAGATAGAGACTAACGCGTAGCTCAGAGACCCGCGCGGAGCGCTGACGGATTTGCGGTTCTCTCTCAGGACGGCACGAAGACGTTCACTCGCTCCCCGTCCTGGAGGAAGATGTTCCGCGAGAAGGACCTGAGAGGAGTGACGTCAGACTCTTCGGAGACGCTGCCTGCTAACTTCCGCGCCTCGGCCATCTCCACTCCATCCGTGACCCTGCGGAAGGTTCAGAGCGAAGGTACGCCGCTCGTCAGTCATACATCCGCATCAGCGGAGCCAAACGAGACGCACCAGACTCGACACGACGTCTTTGTTAGACGCGATGCGCGACTGTGGATCAGCGTAGACATTTTAGTATGCCGACAGTTTTCTCTGGATTCACACTCGGTTCATTAACATCCGTACTTAAGAGCGGTTGAATCCAGGGATTCTGATTGGTCAGAAGATGAATGTTGTAGAACAGTAGTCAAACAGCAGGGTTCCATGAATGGGTTAAAAACCCCAGTGTATACTCGCCGATATGTAAGGAGAAGTTTATTCGAACATGACCTACAGAACCCAGATAGTCAACTAGCTCAAGACTCTAAATCAGACGTGGTCCTTAAGGGTCGTTTCTTAAAGAAGAATGATGATACACAGGGGCGTTCCTCCCACTTAAAGGTACGTTTTTGACGTATCGGTCTCGTTTGTCCTCTCAGTCAAGTCGTAGCATGCGATTCGAGCACGCATCCTTTCATTGCGAAACGCGGGTATGCAAACATGGCGTTTACCTCTTTCTCTCTCTGCAGTGTCTCCGAGGGGCGAGTCCGCATCAGTGAGAACGTACTCTTGCTGAAGGCCTCAAAAGGTGTGCAGTTAAACCAACCACACACACACACACACACACACACACACACACACACACACACACAGCGGAGAGATTCGATTTGAGCTCTACGTTTACGAGCGTGACAGGAATGCTTTGATTGTAAGCTTGGCTTTAATAAGTCTTTAATAACGTAATGGCTGCGGGTTCCTTAAAGGGGAGGCCCCAACACGTTTACTTTCTAAAGGATGTATGAAAACATTCTTCTTGTTTTCAGGGTAAAACGTGACAGATGACGAACCCAGGCCACGCGAGCGCTGACGTTGCCATTCTGTGTCTCTTTTTACAGGGGGCGCTGTGAGCACACGACTGGAAACTGTACGGCGAGAGGGGGGAAAAAACAACAAAAAAAAGCAATGATTATATACATTTTGAAAACGTGGAGAGAGAGGGAGAGAAAGAGAGAGAGAGAGAGAGAGAGAGAGAGAGAAAACCCCACTGGTCTGAACCATTCTGCAATAACAGAAGACGGAGCCGTGGCAATCGGAAGAAGATTTCAAAGCGGAAAAATAAAAGAAATAGAACTTAAGGATTAAAGACGTGACGAATGTACGACGTGTGAGGACAATGAGGACACTCGGACTGGCGTGGGACTGGAGGACTCTTTTTGTCTTTCGCTCTGTCGTTCTCTCGTCCCCCCTTTTTTTTTCCCTCTGTACCATGATGTCTCCGAGTCGTCGGTTTAATCGAAACTGCCGCTTCCTCCCCCTGCTCCATTCATTTGGACCGACCCTGTGCACTCGTGCGCAGTTCGCCGGATTGCACCACCTCAGAAAAAAAAAAAAAAAGGGGGCCGTATTTTATTATATCTGTTTTCTTCCTACGCCCGCGGTCCCGTTATCGTTTTCCACCCAGACAGGATGGAAGTTAGCGCAGACAGAAGGCACCGTTAAAGCGGAGCGAGAGCGAGTCAAGAGGTTGTCCGTGACGCACAGCGGTATCTCCGCCCCCTCGTGCCGAAAACGCGTTACGGGACTTCCCTCGAGGCGAGGCGTTTATCTGCACTGTTTTCAACGGGGAGCCGGTGTGTAAAAGAGCCGCATGGATGTCGATTCGTGACTCGATTATGTATGTTTTAAGCGGAAAATCGAGACTTTACGGCACGGCAGAAGGGCGGAGAGATGGGAAGAAAGCGAAAAAAAAAAAACAGAGGGAAAGATAGAAAGAGAAGAAGGGGATGTTTTAGAGAGGTTAAGAACATCCGCGGCGTCCTCTTAGATGCGATCACGCAAGCCATAACAAGAGGACGATGAGCGAAGAGCTGAGGAACAAAAGAGAGAGAGAGAGAGAGCGAAACTATATGAGAACCGAGAGCGAATCGTTTCTTCTGTGTTGCGATGCATGTCGAACATCGAACGACGACTCGAACCTTTGGGGAAGAAGAACCAACGTGACAATGTGAATTAAAAAAAAAACCAAAATAAGTGTACATTAACAAACGACGACATCGAGAGCCCGGGGAACAATTTGTAAAATGTGTGTATTTTCATTTTTATTTTTTTGATTTTGTATGAACTATATTTATTTTCTTTAACGTATGTATCGAACAACTGTATGTACATGTTCATTTATTACCCAATTCTGACCGTAAGTTCGATTTGATCTAGTTCAAAGCGTAAATATCTTTAAAAAAAAAAAAAAAAAAAAAAAAAAGGGGAGGCGGGTGGGGGGGGGGGGAAATGTACGAAAAAACAACAACAAAATCCATGGTCATATGAAAGTATGCTACTTGTAATGTGTAAAAAAAACAAAACAAAAAAAACAAACAAACAAAACAAAAAAAAAAAATAACGTTTTGAGGACAAACTGTTATGATTTCAAAGGAGACGACGCCGAGGACGACGGCGACTCGGATCGAACGCGCCACCTGTGAAATAAAACGTCATAAAGCCACTGACGATATATATATAACGGAGGATGTGAAAATAAAAATAAAGCGGTCCTGAACGGTACCTCAGGTCATCTCGGTGTGTTTGTGATCCGCTCAGAGGGACTCTAGAGCATGTATCGGGTTTCGTGTGTCGTGTGTGCGTACGTAAGTATGTGTTCCGCTGTGTAAATGACCGTTGTTGATTCGCTGCAACCCTAAGACTGAGGACATGTATGTATGTTTACAAAAAAAAATCTCAAGAAAAAAACAAAGGTATTTGTACATGTGCAAATATATTCATTAAGAATTCATGCCGCGTCTTTGCATGCTTGTGTGTGTGTGTGTGTGTGTGTGTGTGTGTGAGAGAGTACACTATTGCTATACAACTGGGACAGATAGACACCGCATAAAGTAGCTAATGTCTTAAGATGATGCAGCTTAGATGATTGAAACACACACCGTAAAGCTCGAACGGCGCCGGAAAGGAGACAGAAGTATCCGGAACGTCGACGTTTCTCTCGGATCTGTTGGTAAATTCCTAAGAAAAGTCTCCGTTCCGGAAAAAAAAACGGAGAAAAACCCCGCCGCGTCCGCTTTAGTGTCGTGCAAACGGCAAGTCTAAATCATCGCGCACACGCTCTCCTTTCGTTTTCACGATGCTAAAATGGAGCATATGCCGCTTCATGTTAGCTAGTAGTTTAGCTAGCGCCAGGGCGAAACCGAAGAACTAAACTTCAGACGTTCGAGGTAATGAAACGGCAAAATGGCGGTGGAAACGAGACAAAAGTGTCGGGAACGTCGACGTTTCTCTCAGATCTGCAGCGAAATGACTCCGACGAGACTCCATTACACTTCAAAATCAGCTGCTGACGCAGCTTTCGATCGGTCCCGTGGCGGTATGAAAAGAAGTGTTCCGAATGCAAGCGTCATTTCTAAACGGGCATTTTATACGTTTAGTTATTATAGGCGACAACTAAAGAAAGAAACTCGAGATCCTGAGGCGACGTAAAGGCAAAACGGCAGCGGGAACATAACGAAAGTGTCCGGGACGTCGACATTTCTCTCAGATCGCTTGGTAAATGGATGAGAAGAGACACTTCATGACTAAAAGTACACCGTAACTACTCTTAGCATCAACCGCTAATCCGACTTCTGCCGAACGGTTCCACCGTGTTAAGAAACGTCGACACTGGTCATAGGTTCTAAGTTGTCCTTGATCTAGAACCGACACGAATAGAGTGACGAACACCCGTGCGTTGGTTGACACGTCGAGCATTAGTCCTGCTACATGGAGCTACGGCTGGAGCAGAACGTGAGCCTAATTAGCAGATCATTAGCATGGCCAACACGAGCACTGGGCAGATAATTATGGTCTGTATGACCGATAAATTAATGACAATAACCTGGAATGATAATTCATTTGTACGAATCGCTCGCTGCTAATGAGACGATGCGTTAACTTAATGAACAACTGACTAAAAGAACAAAATGGCTAATCTCGTCCGTTTATTACCAGCATCAACATGTTCGTATGATAATTCCTTTAAAAGAAGTACTACACCTTTTTGTGTTTTTTTTTTTTTTTCAGCTTTCACTTCATTATTTATTAATGCCTTTATATATTTTTACTTACACGGTCCGAGTCGAATAGAACTCTATAAATCTCAGAAAACAAAGGTGTTTTGTTTATTGTTGTTTTTTTAAGAAAAGTTGTTGGTTTTTTGCAGGCACTACGTGAAATTCTTCCACATGGATACACACACACACACACACACACACACTCCAGACTACGGAGGCCATGTACGAGTGTTTTGTAATCCTATAAATATATACATAGTTACATACTTACACAGATGCATGTGTTTCTCATACAGAACATTTACAACAAAATATATTAATGTCACAAGTACTCATGCTTATACACTAATAAACAGTAATAACTTACAGCATGTATATAATAGATACAGTACAAATATATATATATATATATATATATATATATAGATAGATAGATAGATAGATAGATAGATAGATAGATAATAGATAGATAGATAGATAGATAGATAGATAGATAGATAGATAAAAAAACAGCATTTATGTAACTGGAATTGCAACAGGTACGTTTGACAGAAAGGTCCAGAAACTGAGGTTGTTGTGTTTTATTGTGGTTTGTGGTAAACAGATTGTGGCTACACGAGTAATGGCTTCTGTGGAAAGAAACCAAGAGGCAAATGGAAAAAGAGAACTCTCTTTCATGGTCCACATTTTATCTCCCCCCTTGTCCTCTTTCGCTCGCTCTCTCACTCTTTCTACGTAGGAGTGAGAGACAGAGAACACTACAGTCAGGTCCAGAAGTCTGAGTCTCCACCAAGAACACAGACGGTAGTCAGCGGCTGCGTAGCTACGTTTCACAATGCTCAAAACAAAACGTGAAAGAAAGTTTCGTTTCGTTTCGTTTTGTGCAAACGAGGTTGCGAAGCCATTCGGGGACTACCATGAGGAGTGAGGAGTGGTGGTCTTTTTTATTTATTTATTTATTTATTTATTTATTTATTTATTTTTCTCGGATCATGATGTATGGTTCATTCCTGCTCGGAGCTCCTGATCATTCGATCAGTGACGTATTAGGTTCGTTCTAACCATTACAGACTGTGACGCAATGCATGGATGCATTTTATTCACGTGCGAATTGCATTGTTATGAGGAAGACGCTTGTTACATATATATGTATATATGCTCCGTTGCTAGCATGGGTCAATCTTACACTACCTTGGGGTTACCAGAGGAACCGCGACAGAAGGCAGTAAACTAAAGACGAGCACGGAGCGATTTCAGCAACCGTGCAAAATGGCTGCCATTGTGAGTGCAGGTTTAGGCACAAATCCACCCCAAAGCTGCACTTTTTGAGGTAAGCCAATTACTTATAATGTACAATGGCATAGTAACGGTGTGTAGTGTGAAGGTCATTGGGGTTTTAAACACGTACACATGATGCACTGTATTACAGACACCTAATTCGTTGGTCACCATGTAGGTGGCTAAAGATCACACATTCCTTGTACAGTGTGTGTATCTTCCTCCATCTTTTCCCAGTTTCAGTTTACTAAAATTTTAGTTGGAGATTTTTGGTTAATAGACTCTTTTTTTTTTTTTAATCCTAGAAGAGACCATGAGGTATTTAAAACCCCAACAATAACAACAACAACAACACTGCTGCGGCTTATCCATTCGTACCTGCACCACAAACTCTACCATGTCAGTGTGACTGCTGTACTAAGAATGAACTCAAATATCTCCCAAATATCTGCTCCTACGGTGATCCGTTTGCGATGATGGATGGGGTAGATGTGACGGCCTATAAGGCACTTTGTACCCGATAACAAGACCATAACCAGGTGAGTGTATATCGCTTAATTGTTCCCCATCCCACTCTCATCTCGTCCCCTGACGTGTCGTTAAGGCTCGGTTCTTTTGTGTCCTCGAGTACAACACACAGACACAGGACGTATCGATGCGGATCCACCTCCATCCTGTCCCCCTGGTGTTGTCTGACGTGAACGCTCTCACGTATGACTGCTTGGTCTGACACTCGCTCACCCAATGGCGCTTGTCCACGCCAAGGCAGCCAGCTCCGGCCACGCCATGCTCCCCCGCTTGTACTCCGCGGTGATCTGGCCCACGGCACCGTGTCTCATAGAAGTACTGCGTCATCGTGCCCTTCTTGGTGGGAAATTTGTCCAGTACGGTGACATTTTGCATGTGTACATCAATCGCCGTTCGCCGGTCCATCACCCAGCTGCTTGTAGACTCACAAACCGAGCGCTCAATGCCCGTGTGCGCGAGTTGCCGCTTTCTACGGCGCAGGGATGGTGTCGCATTCCCTGATGAGTCTGGTAAGTCCAGCAGGAGGTTCTTGTAGGATTCTTCAGCTTCGCTTTTCTCCAACTTTAACCCCTTGTCGTCCATTCCATGTTCTTCCTGTTGCTCGGGCATGATCCCCAATTCCAGCATTATCTGCAAAGGAGGATGTTTGGGAGGCAAAGGGGACGTGGAGAACCGCACTCGAGGGTTTGTGTCCAGCAGCAAAAGTTCATCATCCATCTGCAGGAGTCCATCTAGGCCCAATCCCAAGCCCTCAGGAGGCACTGCAGGCATCGTGGACAATGTATTTTCCCGCGTTCCTTCTCCACCCACCTCCCGCAGATCCTCTTTGTTCGTTTCCTCACCTACAGGGTGTAGGTCCTTTGGCCACTCTTTAAAAGTCTTTCTTTCCCTTGACACCTCCTCGTTTTTCGTATTCGGCCCATTGTCTTTAGTCCCATCTCCTTCAATATGAGTTTCTAGCTTGCTATCCTCCTGAAACTGACCATCTGTTGATGTGTAGTCCCTAAGTATGTGGTTCTCTTGGGAATTGTGTCGTCTTTGAAGTTTGCTCGAAGTTTGCAACCCGAGATTCATCCTGCCTGCCTTTGCCTTCTTGTACTGGTGCCTTTCAGGTGAAAAGTCCTCACTCATAAACGAAGACGTGCCGCTAACCGTCAGATTGATTTGAACGTGGGTATCTGCCGTCCTGCGAGGTAAATTTTCCGCCGCTTTTTTATCACTTGACATGTATTCCGCATGAGAATCGCTGGATTTGGAGATTGGATTTACCAGTGAACTGGTGCTGAAGTTGTTGCCAGGCTCCATTGTTGCAGCTACAAGCCTGGGCGCACTGGGACAATCAGGGAAGAACAGGGCCGAGGCAATCACCATGGCAACCAGGGGAAGCCAGTGCATCACTCCCAAGACGTATCAACTGGAAGAGAAAGACAGAAAGTGTGAGAGACCTGGAAATTTAAGCTCACACCCCACATTGCATCTGTCAGAGAAATTCCAGGCACGCTTCCATCTCACAAACTGAACTGCAATAACAATAAAGTTTAAATGGCCATAGGCCTACAGCTCTGGCACACGCTACTGGTGGGGGAAAAAAACAAGTTATTTATAGACGTGTAGCATACCTTAACTCCGATACAACTAATCACTATCTAGTGTTTTATAATGAGTCACATATACAGTAGAGCACAGTGAAATTGTTATCATCGCATACGCCAGCCTGTTAGGAAGTTGGGGTCAGACGTGATACCTGGCACCCCTGGAGCAGAGAGGCCTTGCTCAAGGGCCCAACAGTGGCAGCTTGGTAGTGCTGGGGCTTGAACCCGGGACCTTCCAATCAGTAACCCAGGGCCTTAACCACAAAGTCGCCACTGCCCCATAGGTCCACTTATCCTGGTCAGATCTTAGAACTGCTTTCATTTCAAAACATTTTATTTTCAGTTATTGATTAACAATGGTGTTTTGAAAAATATTCATTTGTAGAATATACGCCTAACAGGATGCCGAACCGTCAGAGGACATCAGACCTACCACACTTTAGTCAAATTTGGAGGCCACACCACATGTGGTAAAATCGAAACACACTTCTCCTTGGTCTCCTGAAGTTGCTTCCTTGGTGAATTACGCAAAAAATCACAGTGAACAGTGAGTCGTATCGGCAAGGAGACAACAGTTTCAGCAGATGCTCACAATACGTCAGTATCGGGTAAGTTTCATTTACGACATTATGGTTTAGAACTGGTACTAGACTGCTAGCATGAGCGAGGTTTATTACTGTAGCGATCTAAGCAAGCTTTACGACCAAAAGATGGCCACACCGATTCCCCTCGAGGGGAAATGATGAGGACAAGTTGACAAGGTGGTGTTGAAATGAAACCAGTTCTTGCCCATTAAGCGAGTTCTCCTCTACCTCTGAAAAGATGTTAATCCAGCCACTTCATCTTGTCATCTGTGGCTCATGAAGCAGTCATTCTGTGTACACTGAGCTACTAGGTATCTGCTCTTGTCTTGCGCCAATCTGTTCGGCAGCACAAAGGTAGACCATCTTGAACTCTCGACCCACAAATGACTTTCATCCGGTGTCACCTACCGTCAAGATCGGGTCAAGTCTAAAGTCCGTCACTGTCGAGTCGAGTCCTGGGATACTGGCCAGCCTTATCGCTATCGCAACGAAAACACCGTAGAGCCTTCCCCAAACCAACTGCACCCCCATTGCTGAAATGACGTCCGCCTCATTAGTTGTCTTTAAGGTGAAGGATTGAGCAGCTTTGCTTTATCTTGGGTTGGATTTAAAAATGAAGAAAACTAGCCAGACAAATCGCATGGTACAGTTTCTTAAAAGGTATCGCACCTGGGGGTAATTAGCGTAGCCAATTAAACAACAATCAGGTTTTTGTGAAGCAGAAGAAAACTCAGAAGAATGATGAGCGCTTCAGTAACTCTGTACAGACTCTGACAGTCACTAGCAGAGCCTTCTGAAGGTTTTACTCACTGGCTATAAATCCCAGTCAGGGTTTTACTACCGATTATACTGCAGCCTACATGTGTGTCCTGTGAAAGGGAGCGGCTTTCAAAAAATAATATAAAATAGACCATAATTATAAATTCCACTGAGTGTACAGGTTAATTGCATTTTCTGGCAGTGAACCGGCTTCGGTGAAACCGAAGCGTCTTGGCAGATGCAGACCGATTCATCGCTCCCTTGCAAAAATCCTTTTGAGCCCTAAAACTTCTCTGTGATTAAGTAAAGGTTAAATGCATTAAAAGAAAAAATTTATTAGACTTTTAATAGCGGCAATCTCCTCCTCGGATCGCACACAGAAATGCGTTCCTTATGTTTAACCTCAGAGCTTGTAATGAACAGCAGACTTCAGAAAGTGCTGAGAGGAATCCTGGGACTTGGCACCACCTCTCTGACTGCTAGTGACTCAGATGATGGTTTAATGGAGCCAGAGAATGAAGCAATTATTAGCGTGTAGGGATTTCGCTTTCGGCACACCAACGGAGATCTGCAGGTCTGGCTCGACCACCAGGGGGCAAACAAAGCCGCGTCTTCGCACACGTGTAGGTGTTTGAGGTCTCGCTCACGGTGTAGGATTGAGCCTTAATTTCTGGCAGATGCCAGGTGTCGAGCATAAAGGCAGCTACTGTTCTTATTGCGTCAAAAGCGACCGGAGTGAACGGTGGAGAAAGAGTGAGAGAGAATGAAAGAGTGGAGGAATGCTCAGAATGTGAAGGATGTGGCTCCTCCTGGGTAACCCCAGGCAGGACAGGACGGAGACGGATAGTTAGAGAGAGAATAGTTATGCACGTAGCCTTTTTGTTGCAGGACAAACTTGTGTCTAATGACGAAAAAAAAAAAATAATTATCCTAGCACCGCTCCACCCTGGGCGAATTCTCTCTTTCATTGCTATTCATGCAGACACATGGGAAGAGGATGAAAATAATGGTCCGTCAGAACACCTGCCATGACATGAAAGACTTTTTAATAGCCTAATTTTTAGGCCCTAATTTCCTGTTTACCACCTGAGATTTCTGTTGCTGTCCTCCCAATCATAAATCAATCATTACTTGGTGAAGGGCGGGGCACGACTCATTGTTTTGCATTAAAGGGGACGGTCATGCCTAACGTCATAGTGCAGAAAGGTACAGAACTCCGTGTTTTTCTTTCTTTTCTGTTTTTTTTTTTTTTTGTCGACGTCTGCAAACAGTCACGGACAATTTCTTTTGCCTTTCTTCTCAAGGCCTTCCTCTCAAACGACTTCACCCATATGTTACATATACACCGCCTGCGGTTGGAGCCGAATCTTATCCGTACCCCGAACCCCAGGCAACCTAAATAGCACGCATAACTAGTTAGACTGGCCCAAAACCTCCTCGGCGGTGCTGTTTCATTTTTCTGCTGTTAAATGTCTTCACGCAGCAACAAATATGACCTTCAAGACCTAAAGATTCAGTATCCGGCACCCGACGATCTGATCTTCATACGCAGTTCAGTATTCAGAATTGAGTTAATAACGAACATCAAGTTATATCGAGTTAAGACCTCAGACGTAACTATCGGCTTAAGCTCTATTCAGACGTTACGTCCTATTACGAGTTATGCACATGGGGCGTGTCTCAGATCTGTCCTGACCTTGAACTTCAGTTCTTTGATTGATGCAAGGTGCAGTTTTAAAGCCAGCGGCACCGAATGCCTTATTTATGACTTTTATTAATTAATGAATAGTATCATCTACAATGAGGAAATCTTACTCGGAGTCAGTGAGGGCAGAATACTATTTGGAGAAGACTACTAGTGACACAAAGCGAGTTGTACGCGTATAGACGTTCTCACGCTGTACCTGCTATGTTTTTCATTTTTAAAAAATCGCCTCTTGTTTTTATGTTCCATCATGTAGCAACTGGCGGCGGAGGAATGTTTTTCGGCGGCGAGTGCTCGTTTACGGAACGCTCCGATCGATCGGTATCGGCCGATGATGTACGTTCTACGACTCGGTCGGTAGTCTCTAAATTTGGACGATCTCATGCGATTCGATGACGTGAAACACGCGAGGACGCTGAACTTTAGCGCCGCGGTCACGTCATCACCGGTGTGGAATTGTCACGAGGTCTCAAGAAACGATGAGAGATGTTGCCATGTGCCGTGTATTCTTACAGGCCTGTTATAAATGTTCATTGTAAAATGAATAGTTGTTGTGCTTATTTACTTGATTCTCAGTTAAAACGACAATCTACAACGTTACTGTAAATACTGTCACCATGGCAACATCCGTGGTATTACTTTATCTGGGGGGAAAAAAAAAAAAACCCCCAAAAAAAGTTAACAGTGACGATCATCAGAAATCTTACGTGTCGCTTCAATAAAGCTCGAACGATCGGGATCGGACGATCACGACGACAAGAAATCGGTAATCGGTATCGATCGATCGGAGCGTCCCTACGCTGGCGTTTAAAGCTGGTGGTCTAGAAAAGCTAACGGAAACAATTCTTGGAGGCTTAACTAAAAAATCTGTGGTGGCAGTGGTGTGATTTTAATACAGGACACAGGGGATTTGAATCGTCGGATTGCGGAGGCAATCTTGCAAAATCATCTCAAGCCAACGCTGAACACGCGTGACTTTCCCCACTTAAATACTGCCATAACAATTTACATTAACACCACGGCCTCTGTTTAATCCATTTCTATCCCGTGACTCACCTGTTCAGAATGAACATCGATCAGGTGACCTGATTTGGTCAGAACTATGGCGAAGATGAAAGGTAAACAAACCAAAGCAAAACAATAATAATAATAATAATAAAAACAATCAGACAAATCACCCAAGAATGGAGAGTTCAATAGTCGATTCAAGGACCAAGCCCACCTTACTCAGATGCCCTCAGACCCGAGTGTGAGTACTGGGCTCTCACCTGAAGAACCGCACCATGAGTATGTGGAAGCATCCGTAGACCCTTTAGTCATAGAACTTAAACGTAACCCTAATAGCCGTACCTGTGATCCTAATCTTCTGTAACCTACCTTCACTGTAACATCCTAAACCGACCCAGAACTCTACCGCTAAAGCATAGCGCTAATCGTCCATTTAAATGGGGCAAATGGGACTTTAGGAATGGGGATGAATTCTTCAAAAAAACAAAACAAAAGAGAGAAAGAGAAAGAAAAGCTAAACATCAGCACATGGACCATGTGTCATTGATCTTCTGGCAATATGTTGTAAGTACTTTGGCAGCTCCAAGCTCTTAACCTTCGAGTTGTTAACCTTACAGAAAAACAGGTCACGGCTGAATGACATTTACATTCGAGACAGCGTTCTACACATGATCAACACCGTTAAGAGCGCCGGAAAAGTTCGGTTTTCGCAGTTGGAGATGCACGGAGTTTTACGGTTAAAACGCTTCAGGAATCCGTTCGAGCATTTTTATTTCACTGAGTGGTAAGTGTTCCTGCCACTCCATCATCGCTCCATCGTGCCCTTCATGGAGCTGCGAGTTCTGAGGGTTTGTCAAGTCGGAAAAAAAAAAATTCATAGGGTTTGTGTTTACTTCTGCAAATGTCAGGCTCGCACTGATCAAACAAGAGGACGATCGTGCTCAAACGATTCTCTTGCACGAAATTCCGCTCGTGTTATAAACAGTTATGGTAGAGTCTGGAGACCAAAGCACGGCGCTTGTTTAATCTCATGTGGAGGACCTTGAGGATCTGTGCTAGGCCTCGTGTTTGTAATACGGTGCATTTGCCTGTGAGCTTGTGGTTGTTATAGGGATACTATTAGCTGGCTTAGACGGCTCTCTGTGTGTGTGTGTGTGTGTGTGTGTGTGTGTGTGTGTGTGACAGAGAGAGAGTTTGAGTAATGCGAGTGTGTAAGATAAGGAGATACCAAGTGTCGATTTCACGTTTGCGTTAAAAGGCTAGCGGTGAGATAGGACACAAAAAAGAGCTTGTTTATGTGTGTATGTATGCGGGTGTGCAGGGTTTGAGAGTAATGGACTCTGAGTGTGTGTGTGTGTGTGTGTGTGTGTGTGAGTATAAAGCACACAGAGCCAAGCTGTTTTGTTGTGCCTGGCTAGCAGACCCAGTCGAGCGCATTATACATCCTGCTATGGAGAAGTAGCAAAAACTGTCATGCACTGCATCATGCCACTGTGAAAGACATTCAGGCCTGTAAATAAATAAAAACCCGAATAAGCTTTACAGATCTTTACTGGAAAGGGTTTAAACGATGTCTTTCACGCTCGTTCAACAATTATTGCACATGCACCTGCGTGAACATGCGGTGGACCTGCTGCAGGGAGACACGAGGACTGCAGATGTGGCCAGAGCGATACACTGCGATGTCTGTAATGTAAGACGCCGGAGACTGGGAGACGGGGAGGATGGGACAGCGGATGGGAAAACTACATGCAACCGTGTGTGTCCTCCAAGACGCGATCGAGAACTTGCAGATGCCTTGGCGGAAGAGTGAGGGAACATCTCACAGCAAGAACTGGCCGATCTGGTGCAGTCCATGAGGATGAGATGTAGTACTGGTGGCCACACCACACACTGAATGGTGGGTTCATTATTCTCGATGAAAAACGCAACAACAACAAAACGGTACAACGAGAAACTCTCCTATATTAAACCAAAAGCGTCCGCCATCGTCTCGTCAGTCAGCTCGCCTCACTCTCATCACGTGATGAACGAAACCTGACTCCGGCTGATCTGCGCTGCTGACTCGTTTGGAGCAGACGGATTGAGAAGACGTGTTCGGTTTTTAATCGTAGCGTCCGTTCTCTAACTCATTTTGATTACCATTAAGAAGGACAGCAACAGTACCGCGGTGGGAAAGTGATGTAATCGGTGTGCGACCGAACGACTATCGCGGCAAGCCTAATACATACGGTATATACATATATAAACCCAAACATTAAACATATCTCAGTTTAAGTTTCAGGCTTTGCTTTCGGTACAACAAGTGCTGCGACTTCTTTTTTTTTAAAATTCGGGATACAACTTGCGGGGGTTTTTGTGCTTTTTTTTTTGCATTGAAAACTACTCGAATTGGCGAAATTGCAGTTGCAAAAAATAGTTCCGCAGTGGTGTTTGCTGTTAAATGAGACCTTTTAGCTGTACTCGTTCGACGCAGTTGATTCGAAGAGGACTTTGGCTGAAGGTGCGTTGTGATGACGTTACATCACGCATCTTGGCCCAGATCTGCTGTCATTTTGAAAAATCCCAAGCTCCTCGGAATAGTGCGGAGTTTGCTTGATTTTGTGTTAAATTATGCGATCGCGAGATCCTACAGGGACTGATAAAGTGTGTTAGTAAGGTGATGGCCCACCCTGAGCCAACAGAACAGCTCCAGTGCACCTTGCATAGACTTTACAAATCTCTGGTGTGGTACGTTTAGGGCGGATCAACGAGGGCAGTGGTGGCTTGACGAGGGCAGTGGTGGCTCGACGAGGGCAGTGGTGGATCGACGAGGGCAGTGGTGGATCGACGAGGGCAATGGTGGCTCGACGAGGGCAGTGGTGGATCGACGAGGGCAATGGTGGCTCGACGAGGGCAGTGGTGGATCGACGAGGGCAATGGTGGCTCGACGAGGGCAGTGGTGGATCGACGAGGGCAGTGGTGGCTCGATGAGTGCAGTGGTGGATCGACGAGGGCAATGGTGGCTCAACGAGGGCAGTGGTGGATCGACGAGTGCAGTGGTGGATTGATGATGGCAGTCGTGGATTGACGAGGGCAGTTGACGAGGGCAGTGGTGGCTCGACGAGGGCAGTGGTGGATTGACAAGGGCAGTGGTGGCTCGACGAGGGCAGTGGTGGCTCGACGAGGGCAGTGGTGGCTTGACGAGGGCAGTGGTGGCTCGACGAGGGCAGTGGTGGCTCGACGAGGGCAGTGGTGGCTTGACGAGGGCAGTGGTGGCTTGACGGTTAAAGTTCTGGGCTACTGATCAGAAGATCAGGGGTTTAAGCCCCTGCACTACCAAGCTGCCACTGCAAGGCCCTTAACCCTCTCTGCTCCAGGGGTGCTGCATCATGGCGGACCCTGCACTCCGACTCCAGCTTCCCAACAAGCTTTTATACATAAAGAAAAGAATTTCAGTGCTCTCTAATGTACATGTGAAAAATAAAGGCTTCTTCGTCTCCCTTTAACACGTTGTTCTTTCAAAACATGTTCCCTCAAGTGATGTTTTGAAGATGATGGTGGAATTCCCCGTGTAACACAGTGCTCCAAAATATCCCGTGCTGTAGGTGTTTGATGGAACCGGTTAAAAGAACGTTGTATTGCTGTGCCGTGACTCTTCCCCTTACGGGGGAAGTCGTTCATATGAATCGCCCGGGTGTCTCGAAACAGTAAGCCACGTCGACTTGTTAAAACCGCAGCAACTTGTTGCCGATGAAATGATTCGAAGCTGATCAGACGAGTCTCCTTCATAGGGAGAGGGAGGCGTACGACGGAAATGTTTTTCTCCCGACTAACTGGATTTTCCATGAACTCCACATCCCTTGTGTGAAAGCTCCCGCGATCGATTCGTGAATAAATTCCTCCATATCCGGCTCGATCGGTGCGGCCCAGTGTGTGTGCGATATAAATGATCCTCAGCATAAGCCGGATAAAGAAGTTGCAAATATACGCTTGGAAAATGCTTTTTCTTTCTTTGTTTATTTTCTGTAACAAGGTCACGCCGAAACAAAGCCTCGATTAAACAGTGATCTATCTGTTATCCCTTGTTCAGCATCAGTGTGGATCAGCAGCAGCCCACTCATCAACACACCCCGTGGAAAAAAGGCCAAGTTCAACATTCTCTCCGAGCGCGGCGGGGGAATTAAACAGCACAGGAACGGAAATCGGTTGCACGAGCTTATCGATTCACAATCGGTGCAGGAATGCGGTTTGCGACTCGTGTTTCTGATATTCGGAATTTTCAGATCAAGCACCAGAGCCACCGTGTGAAGGGACTCTCAGACGTCATCGTGTAGAGCTTACAGGTTTGGGTGGCCCCACTCTCTCTCTCTCTCTCTCTCTCTCTCTCGCTCTCCCGCTCTTTTTTTTGGTTTTCCCCTATCCAAAGGCAGAGAAAGTCCAGACCCAGTTCTGAGACCTGCTCTGGATAACATTATCACTAGCAGCGAATGAGAACGCTTCCCATTAATGGCCTTCATTCTCAAGCTTTCATCCTCTCCTACTTTTACAGCCTTTTTTAAACACCTGATATCTGATATTGGGTTAGGAAGTGGCACATGTGTAACATTTGTTTTTATCTTTATTTTAACTTTGAGCGATCGCTGCGCAGGTTAGGACAGACCCAACAGCTGCTTCTCTCTCTCTCTCTCTCTCTCTCTCTGTCTGTGTGTGTGTTTTATTAAGTGCTTCTT
The DNA here is from genome assembly GCA_012411365.1 of Ameiurus melas. NCBI lineage: Eukaryota > Metazoa > Chordata > Actinopteri > Siluriformes > Ictaluridae > Ameiurus > Ameiurus melas. The sequence goes on along the minus strand of CM022753.1, from coordinate 41,843,332 downwards.
CAGTAGCTGACGCTCAGCTCTGGCAGCTATGCCCTGGAGATACATTCATCCAGTGCCACTCTCGTCTCCCCGTATATCTGTTTTCCATAACACATGCGCCGTCGTTCTAGGCG
>CM022753.1:41798219-41838219 GCA_012411365.1 Ameiurus melas | reverse complement strand
GCGATAAATATATATATTTTATAGAGTCGTATTCGGTTTTATTACACCGCTTATGATATTACTTAAGACAAACTATGTTGTTAGAGGCAAGTGCGTAACGTTTTTGGCATGCAGCTGCATGATAGTAATTGGTGGTTAGCTTCATAGCTCGAGTGCAGGTACAAAGAGGTGAAATTTGGCATACCAGACATGTCTTGGCTGATCAGCGAGATCTGAGGTAGACAAAATCGTTCAGATCAAAAACTGTTCTCTCCACAAATCATTAATAAACGCTTAACCACTTCTGATCTGGCGGTTCAGAAAGTGTCGAACGATCGGAACTACTTTGAGGTCGCATTAATCTTTTAAAATGCGCTACACTGGAAACCCCGACGTTCGAAGTCATGCATTGTATCGAGGAGGGAAAAATCGTCTTAGCGTCTGACGTCATCCAGGGTCCTGGGCAAACGGACCACGCTGAATTTTCTTCTCGGTGCACAAATGCTATACGTATCATCTGTAAAAAAGAAATAAATATATAAATAAATAAAATAAACATGAAAGGACCCTGAAGTAAACCTTTCCCTCCATTTCAGTGCCGATAGTTACATGCGACGTCTGCGTGGTACGAACGACTCGAACCCGAAGACTCGAGAGGTGGACTAATCGTTTCTGTTTCCGGGGGGGAAGAGCGACTCGGATCGGGAGGTGAGGTGAACTAACAGACTGCATGGCCTGAAGACCCAACGAAGCAATCGATTAATCATGTCTGTTTCTCATCATTCAGCCGGATTAGCCTATAGCTCGTTTTTTATTCCGAATGTGATCATCGTTCGCGTTAGACTATCGGACGCTCATTTGTTAAGTGCCGTCATAATGTTTGTTTGTTCAGTATTTCAAGTTAAGAGCAATTAATATACGTGTCGTACTAGATCAAATTCGGGAAGTTCTACGACTGTGGATCAGGTGGTAGAGCGGGGTGTCCACTAATCGTAGGGTTGGCAGTTCGATTCCCGGCCCGGGTGACTCCACATGACGAAGTGTCCTTGGGCAAGACACCGAACCCCAAGTTGCTCCCGATGGCAAGCTAGCGCCTTGCATGGCAGCTCTGCCACCATTGGAGTTCTGCCAACTTATGATTGTTTACAGTGTAGTAAAATCAAATTGGTTTGCTTTTATAATAATAATAATAATAATAATGGAAAGGTTTTTGTTTTGTTTTTTGCAAGATTTGGATGCGCAAAGTACGAAACTGGTAAAACCGTAAGTGCTCATTAATTGCTGTTCAGTCCACGGTAGCCGTTAACTAGCTGTTTATATGGATTAAAGAATAAAATTGCTTATTAGAACTTAAACAATTCTCCCATTTGGACATGTCTACTCCATCTCAGGGATAGACGAGCACTCCTGCAGCAATATCGGTGCTGCCACTGACTGATATGTATGACTTCATTCCTGAAACAACAGGGGCCCTGTCGTCTGGGAAATTATCCTCATCAATGAGGTCAGTAGGGGGCGGTGACGTTGAAATCCTTCACAGCTTCCTGGGGAAGCTGTCTAGCTAACCTACCGTCAAACTGCCATCAGGTTTGTTTAGATTTAACTGGGACAGGTCACGAACGCTATCGGCTGTTCTCGGCCCCGAAGCCCAGAGTACGAGAGAACATATCACGAGTACGTCAAGCGAGAGTATGTATCGTGGTGTGATAGTCAGTCCGTCCGGGATTAAACTCCGCAGTATTCGCACGATTTTTCAAAATGACCACAGAAGTTCCACAGATTCGGGCCGAGACGCGTCACACGACGCCATCACAACACACATTCAGCCGTCGAATCGCCGCGTCGAACACGAGTACAGCGAAAAGGTCTCGTTTACCAACGAACATCGCTGCGAAAGGCCATGCAGAACAATTTTTTTCATGAATTATCGAACAGGTCCACAAAACCTAAATAAACAAACTGTTGTCATAACTAAGGCTGTCTTCAGTGCTAAGCATGTAGTCCCCAAGGCTGATTTATAGAAAGATAATAACATCCATTGTACCAACCAAAGTTACACCCAGTCGCAAATAAGACTATTCTTAGCTGTGGCATTCATACGATCGACCAGAGACGGGGTTTAAAAGCAAAACCGAGAGTGGCTCCAAGTTACTACTGGCTGGCCTGTAACCTACTCGATAAATCTTGTCATCTGCAATCAAAGAAAAAATAAATATATAAATTAGCAAAGATAATAACATTAGCACAGCTATTTTATTCTACTGAAATAAAGATAAGGAAAAGAATGATTATATTTCGTGGCCTGAACACAACAGCATAATCATGATGAAAATAATAAATATTACGATCAGGTGTCGGTGCAACTGGCCAATGGGAATCCTGCGGAATATGGTAGTTAAAAAATGGATAAAACCCTGTTAGTCTTACGATACAGAATTCCAGCTTTCACTAAAGAGTCTGATGTTTTTCATGACCGACTGAACTTCCTACTTCTGCCTACAGAACGAGGCCTTCCATTGCAGACCTTACACCAATTACAAGACCTGTTCCCCCTCCACACCCCCCCCCCAACCCCCCCAAAAAATCAATTTGCAAGAGATGATCTCATTTACTTACAACTCACTGTTTCAAACTAAACTCTGGAATCATGCTGGGGAAGTTCAGTTCAGTCCGGCGTGACACACTCGACCGTGTACAGTCAGGTCCATAAGTATTTGGACGCGGACACAAGTTTCACAATGTTGCCTGTCAAAACTGAATCGAAATGAAATCCAGAGGTGATTGAAGTGTAGAAGTGTTCAGCATTAATTAATAAAGGGTTTAATAAAAATATGGAATTAACAGCCCCCCCTTTTTTTTTTTTACAGAATCCATACATTTTCACTGGCTCAAAAGTAATTGGACAACCGACAAGTTTCCCTATCGATTCATGACAAATGAAGGAGATAAAAAGGTCTTGAGTGGATTCCAAGCACTGGGTTTGGTAGCTGTTCATGAGAACTCTCCACATGCGGTCCAAAGCGGCGTTGATGTCGGTGAATGAGGCCGTCATCAGGCTGACAAAAAACGAAACAGACAGAGAGACAGGAGAAACGTATTATTATTATAAGTCTGAGATCACAAGCTCATCACCCAAAATGCAGATTCATTGAAAACGACGTATCAATGAGACAAGAATGAGAGACCTTTTTTAGCAGTCCATGTCCTAACATAGGACAGCAAATCCCTTTGGACAAGACTAGCCTGCATTTCAAAGCTAGGGGTTTCATCTGAAAACCTGCGGACCCCTTGCTCGTCACGGTTTGTTGATTTGACCTGCTCCCGAGACACCCGATCTTACCGACAGAGAAGACCATTACGTGGAAATAGGAGGAAAGGACAATGACTACATCAAGCTGGAGCAAGCATCCCTGAATAGAGAGGGAGGATCAGATCCACCACTTATCTATTCACAAGGAAGTCCTAACGTGTATTTACTCTGGCTTGTTTATCACACCTGCAGACAGTCATGTGATCTGAAGTTTAATGACAACCTTAGTCACCTACCAAGGATTAAGCACCAATGAATTTTCCCAGCATTCAGCATCATGTATTCAGAATAACCGTTATTTTTGGTTTTTAATACATTTTATCTATACTCCAGACAGCTCTGAATTTACCGATTAATCGAAAGCCCATGCCCTCACATCTTTCCACTCTCTCACACACTTCTCTGAATTATACCCATGCCCCCCCATTTCTTCCCCCCTTTTCCTGACTATTACAGACGTCTCTGTCCCATCAAAGAACCCCATTTCCCCAGAAAGTTGAAAAAGATGAAAGGATAAGAACAAGAAAAGGGGACAAAAGAGAAAGGGCTTGAGTTACAAGCCTGCCCCGGTGAGAGTGTCCATGAAAGAGTTTGGGCATGGGAGAGACGGACGAGACAGAGAATGACAGAAAGACTTTCAGAGATAGGCGAGACAGAATGAAAGGAAGAGTGCTTCTGAGTCAGACTGGTATCAACTCGGACACACGAACACAGAAACTTTCATCAGCTTTCATGGATATAGCCTGGAAATACATTCTCTTAACACGCCCCATGAAGAAAGAGGACCTCCTCGTCAGCTTTCCCTTCCTCCCTGCGGTATTCCTCCCTGTTGGCATTTGGTTTGTCGTTCCCTCGTAATCTTCGCCTCCCTCCCACCGTTCTGCATCTCCGGCCGTGTCTCGACTTGCCTCATGTGCACTTAGATATTTCAGCCCCAGGGTCTATCGCTCAGATAAAGGGCGAGTGCGAGAAAGAGTGAGAGACAGTTTTGTTTTGTTTTGTTTTTTCCCCCCCATCAAGCTGCTGCGAGATATATTCACGCAGGGACGACAGAAGTTCATTTCACACGCTCGGTTTTTTTTCACTGCTCCGATGCGAACCCTCGGAAATGAATACGCACGCACGCACTCACTCACTCACTCACTCACTCACACCCCCTGACTCATACACTGGCTCTCGCTCGGTCATTCGCTCCATTGCTCACAAACTGTTCAGTGTTTCTTTAACGTTCCATTCACAAGAAACCCAAAGGCTTTTGTCGTGCCTCTGAACCAGCAATTCCCGTTTACTCAAGGAGCATTTTTACACCCTAAACCTCAAATGCATACTCAGGGCACTCCTCTTGAACATACACACACACACACACACACCTGAAAGTGACAAAAGAGCGGATATTTACAACCAGAGCTGATTCTTCTGTTTCAGCTTCTATATGAAAGAACTGACTCCATGTCAAGCACGTCATGTAATGCAGTACACAATAGAAAATGAAACTCCCAAGTGTGCAAAATTAGGCGGTGAGGAAATAAATCGGACCCACGTAAAGCTTTACTTCCTCCAGTGTTTTTTGTTTTTTTTTCCCCCTTCCCTCTATTGAAGCTGTATGAATGTAACCAAGTCGGGTTTATTTCCCCAGACATGGAAATCCCAACCCTGTGCAATTACAATCTATAATGTAGCTATTATGGCAATTATTGAAAATAGAACTGTCAGGGAAACTAACGCCGTGTTCACATGCTACTCAAGCTCACACACATCTTGGGCTTAGTTACGCACCTGAGGTTAACCTTAAGGTCAATTACAAGCGTCTTTGCCATGCAGGGTCCTAGCCTCATTAAATCCGTTCCCTATTTTTTTTTTTTTCTTCCTCTTGACTCTCTGTGTAATCCCATTTTCTCCAAACCTTTCTTTTTTTTTTCTCCCCCCAAGCCACACTCACCTCAACCCCCACCCTCGCCCATCCATCACATCGCCACCTTCAGCACCATTAAACCTTCCCGTGTGTTCTCTTTCCTACCCCCTTGCATGTGTTTCCAATTTCAGCCACGCTGCTCGGTTCACCGCAGACTGATCTAATTCTCCTCGACCTGCCCCGACAGCGGCGAGTCTCCATGGCAGACAAGTAGAGGTCAGAGGTCAAGGGATGCCAGCGGGTACAACAGAGTCTCTGATGGATGGGCCTTTCATGCGTCCGCCCAGACACACAGTGGGAATTTTCCTCGTATTTGCGGCACCTGGTCAAGCATCCCAACCTGTTGATGTGGTCGCCAAAGCCTGAAATCGGAGAGCAGAGGTCAGAGGTGACGAGTTCAGCGCACTTAAAAGTCCCACACAAAAGACAAGCTACATGCTCATCCCTCACAGGACACTTGAATGAGTAAACAGATGTATCGATAACGTAGTGGGTGTGCACGATGCTCAGAGCGTACAGCGAATCAGAGGTGGCAGCGATGGATTTATGAGGTGCCGGAGGAGGTTCTTTTTTGATGAAGGCCTCGATGATGGGAACAGCGGGTTTTCTTCGATTAGTCTGATGGCTGATTAGAACCAGGTTTAAAGGAAAGTGAAAAGGGACCAACGAGAGGGTCAGGGTGACAGGGTGCAACTTTTTACTCCACGCTGTGGGTCTTTCTGATGGAGAAGCAATCTGTGCGCTGAGTTTATAATAGCGAATAGAGTACGTATCATAAACCACAGGTTTTTATTACCTTGACGCATTCGACATTCCCGTCTCGCTTTCCCTCAGCATAAGAGTTTCACCGTTTTTGAGGTTTCCACTCAATCCTTTTCCACATTCCTCCATTCACGCAAAATATGTAGCTTAGTAAAGATTAAAATCTATGATACAATTACATTTATGAGACAAGGGCAGTTTAGAATTCTGTCACCACTTCATATTGGTGGCTAAAGCTGGCTGATTTTACAAGGCCAAGCCTATAATGGCATTTTGTCCGCTCAGCAGAAATAACCAAAACCAACTATGCGGTCCGTTGTGCTTCTTTGTCTCCATCTCCATGAAGAGTTGTTTGGTCCGACCACTGTCTGAGTTTCTAATGAACATTTCCCAGGAATCTGATAAGATCTGAAATCTGCTCAGCTGGTGTTTTTAATTATTTTTTTGTATCTTATTTGATTGTCTTTCACCCTGAGAACATGTGGCTTTGTTCAGTTCCTGCTCTGTTACAAGCCGATGAAAGGGTTTAATTAAGCAGAATTCGAAATACGTTCTCCACTTTTTTTTTGGTTTGTTTTTAGTAAAATACTTGGATTGGATGTTCTGCTGCGCTCCGACAGTCTTTAGAGAATTGCTTGCTCCATGAAGGTTGGCTTGTTTCTAAACATAGCATTTGACAGCCATTCTCGTGGGGGGAGCTGGTGGATTGGCACAATGGTGGTGCGTTTAGTCCAAATGCGTTGCCATTGTGTTAAATCATACGCACAATCCTTTTAATATGTCTGGAGTTCTTTGACGAGTCGTATCATGTTTAAAACGGTTTTCCTCTCCTGTGGAAATATCCCACTGCAGACTTGAATACGTTGTTTAGTTTCGGTAGAGTGATTGCTAACAGGCAGCGCACATGGTCAAGATTCTTGCACGTCATGGCGACCATGCTCCAAAGCTTTTCTGAAACGTTGACTCATCCCACACAAGATTTTCCAGTCAGATCTCATTGGACAAAGAGCAGGTAATGTTGAGTAAACACTCCCCCCATCCACCCCCTCAGGAAACACTCATAGCTTTGATGAGATGTCTTCGCATGAGTCCAGACTACAAGATAGCTGGATAGATATTTGGCTGAACGTTTGTTACAGTGCTAAATTCACATTTTTACCCTTTTAAATAAACCTTATTGTCAGAGATTTGTAGAGGCAAGAGATACAAGTGCAGATTCTATTTATGTGAGGCATAAACAAATACTATACATGCAGGCTATGAACGAGACTATGATGCATACAGGAACATGACAACAACAAAAGGCTGACAATAAGATGCTGAAAACCAGGAACTTATATAGTGGTGCTAATCATGGTGAAACGAGAGACAGGTCCAAGTGATTGAGACATGGAATGTGCCGGGGCTGATGGAAAGTGTAGTTCAGTGCTCCTTTGGCATATCATATTTATATCAATTCTTCTCAAAAAAAAAAAAAAAAAAAAAAAAAAAGCCTGTCGTGTTCTGATATTCTAATTATTAAAGGATGACTTAGGCTGCATCTGAATATCTCTACTACGTACTACAGAGTAGGCGAAAATCAGTACACCAAAGGAGTGGTATGTCTGAATTCTCAGTATTCATAAAATAGTAGGCGAGAAATACCTGGTTGTCGGGTATGGAACCACTGGACACTGTCGTCCCATAATGCAATGGGTCTGGTGTGGAAGAGATGTCGCAATTGGCGCCACGTAGTACCGTCCGGATTGTGTTCATGCTTACCACTGACTGATCAGTACGTACTGTATCGAAGGCCGAGCAGTAGGTACTGAATCAAATGTAGTAGGTACTGTCACAGTATGCGATTTCGGACTCCATACGTGGAGTCCATAACCTGTGTTCTAAGTACGCCAGAGAAGTAACTACGCGAATTTTAAGCTGGCTGAATGCTGTACAATTTCCAGCCCAGATTTTACCGTTGCAGATAAAAAAAATTGCACATCGTAAAATAATTCTTTCATTATGTCATGAGATCAGGAGTTATGATGTGATGTTCACGGCCAATTGTGAGCACTGCTCGTCTAAGAACGACGTTCACAGGACAAATTCACAGGACAGCTACAAATACTGTATAGGCGATGGATAAATGTAAAAGAAGCATTCTAATGAACAGAAAAAATATCTATATTATCCCAAGCTTACTTTGAAAAAACATTTGTGTTTCTATGAGCCCGTTATGTGGACAAACTTTGGTAATAAATAAAACTTTTGTTATGGTATAAAGTATTATATATTTATACAATATCTCACTGCTGCATTGTAATCGCTTCTCAGTGGTCCTGTGTTTTGGGTGAAGATCTGCAAAGATCTAAATACCTTCCTCTTCAGACAATACCCAGGTGTAGCATATCACAACTGCAGCAGACAGACACAGACCAGGTGGAGTTTGTGCAAACACACATGAGTTTATTGATTCAATGGAGTGGTGAGGGGGAATGGATGTGTTAATGGAGAAAGATGCTAATGATGCACCGTGGATATCATGGGAGCTGCCACTGTCATCATTAGCGGTCAGCCATGTTTTATTCTGCCACCCCACCTTACAGCCATGAGCTCTTGCACTTTCCACAACATCAGTGCTGAAGTGGAGGTCAGCTTTCAGCTCATGTACAATGCCAGATGTTACCGACTGTTGAAGTGCTGTTAGAGCATGCTACTCAGTCCCGTCTCAGAGGTGTCAGTGTGGAAAATGTGGAGCAGTGAGCTAATGAAGACCTGCTTTAGGCACATATTTTTGGTAATACATCACCAACCCTAAGAAGGCATGCACCTGTTGCTTCATCATCGGCAGTAGGTACCCTTTTTACTATCTCTGTACTATCTTCTTCTCCTGTGGTTTCAACAGCCCCCAGCCAATGTGGTACCCCAGGTACTGTGTGTCAGTCAGCCCCAGATGGGTTGGGGTGCAAGTGGTCTGAACAGGTGGTGGAGTGAATTATGACATCATCCAGGTAGGCTGCTGCTAATTGTCAGTGGGGATGTAGGATGATGTCCATAATACACTGGAATGTTCTGGGGTCCCTGTGGAGCCCAACAGGGATGACCCTGTACTGTCAGTGGTCACTGGCCATGCTGAATGATGTTTTAGGTTTGGCATCTTGGGCCATGGCTACCAATATCCCTTTATGAGGTCCAGCATGGAGATGAAGTGGGCCCTCCCTTGCCGCTCCAACTGGTCATCCACATGGCGGAGGGGACAGCTGCCAAAGTCTGACACCTGGTTGAACTTCTGGAAGTCATTACAAAGCCTGAGGGGCCCATCGGGTTTCAGGACCACCACGATGGGATGGGACTAGGGGCTGGTGGATTCTTCACTGATGCCATCCTCTAGCAGTTGGCTAACTTCCTCCTCAGTGGAAGAAAATTCACCTTGAAGCAGGCTTAAGGGATGCTGTAGGGCCACTGTTATACCACTACTCCTGGAGTTTTTTTTTGTTTTGTTTTATCTCATGCTGGACCAGGTGTGTCATCCTTGGGGTCGCAGAGGACAAATCAGTGAAATGGTACACGAGCTCTGTCAAGTCTTGGCACCTGGGTGGGTCAGTCCCTCCCCCTTTATGGACCAAGGCAGTGGTAGCACAGTGGTTAAGACTTTGGACTACTGATCGGAAGGTTGAGAGTTCAAATCCCAGCACTGCCAAGCTGCTATTGGACCCTCGAACAAGGTCCTTAACCCTCAACTGGTCAGTTGTATAAATGAGATAAATGTAAGTCACTCTGGATAAGTGTCTGCCAAATGTAATGGTGGCTCTGGGAGTAGCATATGTGGACAGGTTTTATCCGTTTTTTAAACAGATTAATATGATAGAGTTGAGTGTCATGGTGCTTACTGGGCTATGGCAAGTGTTCACCAGACCCACCCTCTTGAAGAATGTGTATGGGCTGAGATGACTGCCCAAGGGGTGTGAGTGTGCCAGGTGCATCACCATGTCAATCTTGGAGCAGGGTACTTAGGTGGAGATCACAGGCTTGGGTCCGTCATTCAGTGTGATAGTAGAGGAGGCTGCCTCTGACTAGAAAATAGGACATGAGCAGTGCCTGGTTGGGTCTTTGGTTCTCTCTCTCTGCTTGTAGCACCTGTTTCTAGCAGTATTTCTGGTGGCCATCCTCTTTCTGCTCCTGCCCGAAGTTGCCCTCATGGGTAACCTGGTGGAAAACAGAGGACACAGGATTAGTGTTAATGAGTGACTCACCTTCTGCTCCCACATCGGTGTCACCCTCCACCTGGGCAAGGTAGGGGACCTAAACCTGTGGCGAGCTGTGCCGTGGTCGTCTCCTCCACTGGCTGGGTCTGGCCATTCTGGTGAGCGGGTGGGAGATGCTTCAGGAACTATTTCATTCGTGACTTCAGCCACAGGGAGCCACTTGGGTTGCAGCCAGCATTTTGTGAGACAGAGCAGGGCACCAGTCTAGGCTCTGGAGTTGGTTCTGGGCTTATAAAGTGCATTCGGAAAGTGTTCATGGCACTTTGCTTTTCCCACATGTTGTTATCTTACAGCCTTATTCCAAAATGGATTACATTCATTATTTTCCTCAAAATTCTACAAACAATACCCCATAATGACAACGTGAAAGATGTTTGTTTGAAATATTAGCAAATGTATTAAAAATAAAAAACAAAAAAAGCACATTTACATAAGTATTCACCGCCTTTGCTCAATACTTTGTTGAAGCACCTTTTTGAGTATGATGCTACAAGCTTGGCACAGCTATTTTTGGGCAGTTTCTCCCATTCTTCTCTGCAGGACCTCTCAAGCTCCAGCAGGTTGGATGGGGAGTGTCGGTGCACAGCCATTTTCAGATCTCTCCAGAGATAGATCCTTCAAGGTATCATGGAGCGGAGGTATTTCTGGAACTCAGCAACTCACAACTGGCGTTCCACAGGGATCAGTTCTGGGTCCACTCCTCTTTTCTATATACACTACATCTCTCGGTCAGGTGATTGAGTCTCATGGCTTTTCCTATCACTGCTATGCTGATGACACTCAGCTCTATTTGTCCTTCCAGCCTGACGACCCATCTGTTTCTGCTCGCATCTCATCTTGCCTGTCAGACATCTCGGTCTGGATGAAGAAGCACCATCTTCAGCTTAACCTGGGAAAATCGGAGCTTCTCGTCAGCCCAGCCTATCCCTCAATCAACCAGAACTTCACTGTACAGCTCAGCTCACTTACACTCATGCCAACCAAGACGGCCAGGAACCTTGGGGTGATTCTTGATGAGGGCTTGACCTTTACAGACCACATCTCAGCAACTGCAAGGTCCTGTAGGTTCATCCTGTACAACATCAAGAAAATCCAACCATTCCTCACCAAACAGGCTACACAGATACTTGTCCAGGCTCTTGTCATCTCTAAACTGGACTACTGCAACTCACTGCTTTCAGGCCTCCCAGCCAGCTCCATCAAACCCCTTCAAATGATTCAGAATGCTGCACCGCACCTTGTCTTCAACCAGCCCAAGACTACTCATGTCACACCCCTCTTCATCTCCCTCCACTGGCTTCCTGTAGCTGCCCGCATCAAGTTCAAGGCCTTGATGCTCACCTACAAGACCTTGTCAGGAACAGCACCCTCCTACCTCAACTCTCTCCTGAAGGCATATATTCCCTCGCAATCCTGCGATCGACTAGCGAACCGACGTTTAGTAGTTCCCACTCAGCGAGGCGTAAGGTCCCTTTCCAGAACCTTCAACACATACTGTTCCCCAGTGGTGGAATGCTCTTCCGATCTCAATCGGACTGCAGAGTCTCTCACTATCTTCAAAAAACAGCTAAAGACCCACCTTTTCCGTGAACACCTAACCATCTCCTAAAAAAAAATAAAAAAAAGGACTTGCACTTACACCTCTACTCTGTACACTTTGCTTCCTCTGGTATTCAATTAATGGATCTTGTATAGTAGCACTACTTGTATTGTTCCCTGCTTGATATATCGCTTTGCTTATTTGTAAGTCGCTTTGGATAAAAGCGTCTGCTAAATGAATAAATGTAAATGTAAATGTAGATGTTCAATCAGGTTCCAGTCTGGTCTCTGGCTGGGCCACTCAAGGACATTCACAGAGTTGTCCTGTAGCCACTCCTTTGTTATCTTGGGTGTGTGCTTAGAGTCATTCTCCTGTTGGAAGATGAACCTTCACACCAGTCTGAGGTCCAGAGCGCTCTGGAGAGAGTTCTCATCAAGGATGTCTCTGTACATTGCTGCGTTCATCTTTCCCTCGAGCCTGACTAGTCTCCCAGTTCCTGCTGCTGAAAAACATCCCCACAGCATGATGCTGCCACCACCATGCTTCACTGTAGGGACGGTATTGGCCAGGTGATGAGTGGTGCCTGGTTTCCTCCAGACATGACGCTTGCCATTCAGGACAAAGAGTTCAATTTTTGTTCAATCTTTGGTCTGAGACTCCTTCAGGTGCCTTTTGGCAAACTCCAGGCAGGCTGTCATGTGCCTTTTACTGAGGAGTGGCTTCCATCTGGCCACTCTACCATACAGGCCTGATTGATGGAGGTCTGCAGAGATGGTTGTTCTTCTGGAAGGTTCTCCTCTCTCCACAGAGACATGCTGGAGCTCTGTCAGAGTGATCATCGGGTTTTTGGTCACCTCCCCGACTAAATGGTAAATGGCGCACTTATATAGCGCTTTTATCCAAAGCGCTTTACACTGTGTCTCATTCACCCATTCACACACATTCACACACCAATGGTAGCAGAGCTGCCATGCAAGGCGCTAACTTGCCATCGGGAGCAACTTGGGGTTCAGTGTCTTTCCCAAGGACACTTCGGCATGTGGAGTCATCCGGGCCGGTAATCGAACCACCAACCGATTAGTGGACAACCCACTCTACCACCTCCGCCACAGCTGACTAAGGCCCTTCTCCACCGATCGCTCAGTTTGGCCGGGCAGCCAGCTCTAGGAAGAGTCCTGCTGGTTCCAGACTACTTCCATTTACGGATGATGGAGGTCCACGGATTGGGACCTTCAATGCTGCAGAAGTGTTTCTGTACCCTTCCCCAGATCTGTGCCTCGATACAATCCTGTCTCAGAGGTCTCCAGACAATTCCAGACTTCATGGCTTGGTTTGTGCTCTGAAACGCATTGTTAACTGTGGGACTGTAGACAGGTGTGTGCCTTTCCAAATCATGTCCAATCAACTGAATTTACCACAGCTGGACTCCAATCAAGTTGCAGAAACATCTCAAGGATGATCAGTGGAAACAGGATGCACCTGAGCTCAATTCTGAGTGTCATGGCGAAGACTGTGAATACTTACGTACATGTGCTTTTTTTGTTTTTTTATTTTTAATAAATTTGCAAAGATTTCAACCAAACTTCTTTCACGTTGTCATTATGGGGTATTGTTTGTAGAATTTTAAGGAAAATAAATAATTCCACAATCCATTTTGGAACAAGGCTGTAACATTACAAAATGTGGGGAAAGTGAAGCGCTGTGAATACTTTCCAGATGCGCTGTAAGTCCACTTGTAGAACTCTGCTGCCGGGTTAGAGGAAGAGAGACCACATCCTGCCAGGATTTCTTTTTTGAGGCTTTCATAGTCGGTGGCCTCTCCTGGTGTGAAGGCATTGTAGGCCAGTTGGGTGTTCCCAGAGAGAAATAATGTTACATAGTTTACCAATAGTTACAAAGTTTCTGATCATTCATGTGCTTTTCCCCAGTTTGAAAGATAAGCTTTAAACATATAAATAACTAGCCACGTAAAGACATTGTCTGTGTCCTTGACATAAACATGTCTCTGATTAAGTTGCGTCTCGTTCTTTTTTTGTGTGTGTGTGGATTTTAAAGGTTCAATACCATTAATTCATTTATAGAGTTGTTTATGTTTTCAATATTGGCCTCCATTTTTTTTTTTTTATCTCTATCCAATACATACATTCCAATGTCACATATTGTAACATCAAACCGTCCTGTTATGTTCAAGGTCAGACCTGTACATAATTAAGACACGCCCCTATTTTACTCAAAACTTCTCCCTATGTGTCTAACTCACATATACGTTCTACAGACACATAGAGTCTGTAGTTATATCTGACGTCTGAATAGTCCAGGTCATGATTTCGGTTTTAAATCCTCACTCAATTCAGAGTTTGAATCTGCCATTTTTTCCTTAAACAACTGTGCCACATGCTTTTTACAGCGCTGTAAACTGCTTTGGATAAAAAGCGGCTTCTAAATGGAAACTTCCTCAGGCATGAAAAAAAAACAAAAAAAAAAACTATTTATAATTCACCCGAGACCGTTTGTAATGTTTGTAATGTGAACTTTAAGCAAATCTAGTGTAAATCTATGGCTTTTTCAACACTGGGAACTTTTATCTTGGGCGTGATAACGATCTTCTTCTTCCCCTAACACACTTCAATCCCGACCGACCGATGGAATGAACTCCGAGAGAAAGCTAGACTTCAGGTCTTTTGTGGATATCCCCAAAATAGCAAGTACTTGATGTATTATCTGGACAGTGTTTAAAAACATGCAGATCTGATTGATTCTATGGACATAAAACCCTTCCTACACACACACATTTTCGGTGTAACACATTGTAATTGTTCTGACCGGCGGTATGGAGTTTCAGCGCTCGGCTTTGTGTTTAAACCACTCCGGCAATTAGTGAGGGATAGACTTACAGCACATCCGTCGCACAAAAAAGAGAGAGAGAGAGAGAGAGAGAGAGAGAGAGAGAGAGAGAAACGTTCTTCAGCCCTTTCCATCTGGCCATCCTGTGGGACAGGGTGTGTGCATGTGTGTGACAGAGAGAGAGAGAGAGACAACGAGAGACGACGGAATGTGTGTATACGTTTGCTTGTTTTTGCGTGTGTGGGACGTGGAATGAGTGAGGGATGAGTGCACGTGTGTATTCTACGCCGCTGCACTCTTTGTTCATGCATATAATCGTAGTATTGCTTCTCATTGATGCGAGTGTGTGGTATGAGGAAGAGTGAAGGAAATAGGGAGAGAGAGGTAAGGAGAGAAAGAGAGAGAGATTTCACCTAATTAAGGGATCTTCGTGAGCCCTACCTTAGCTTTGCGGCTTTACGCTTAAGCTGACTGTATATCTGCTGTAGCTGCGACTAATCCTGTCTGCCATGATGATTTAACAACAGTCCGTCATTACAGTTTACCCCGATGGACGACGTGTGATTTCTATAGGGACCCAGCCACCAAACAAAGGAATACTCCTATAAGCATGTCTCTATCCAACGCCTGGTTCTTTGTTTATGTACGGAAGTTTAGCGGCAGTCGTTAAAATTTCATCCATAAACGTTTTGATCACGTGACTTTATAATGTTAATGATTTAAAAAAAATAACTCCAGCGGTTATACCGGAGTAAATAATTGTGTGAGAGTGAGACAGATGTGTGAGAAAGCCCTTAGAGAAACTGTTCTTATAGATGTTTGATCAACTTTTGCAGCTTTTCTGAAGTTTTTGCGGCATTCGTACGCCAATCGGAGACGCCTTTTCAAAAGCGGTCCCGTCTCTGAAAGGACCGATTCTACTCGTTTAGAGCTTAATTTACATACAAACACCTTTAACTGAAGCTTTTATATAAGCATTGAACATATATGTTAAATATACTGTCTAGAATATCTCATATACAGGGTGTCTGAAAAGTCAGGAACCAGTGGGAATGTGTTGAGAAAAATCCACAGAAATCATGATACCATGGCCGGGGAAACGCGTAGAGCACAGGGGTGAATGTGTGGCGCATATGGTGCCAATAATAAATACAAAATTAACTATGTTAACTAGTTTTACTCTCATTGGTTCCTGAGTTTTCATATGAGATTTATTAAGGTATTGGACGCGTCAAAAAAAATCAAAATAATTCGGTAATTATATTTCCAATGAGGTTATTCACATGAAATTTACCCCAGACATCAGTATTAACTCAAGAAATCTGGAAATATAAATAATTCATAACATTAAAGTCTATAAATAAAGTTATGTGTAATAAAGTGGAATGACACGGGGAAAAAAGTATTGAACACGCTAAGAAAAAGCAGTTCTCCAAGGCAAGGTAAGGCAAGGAACCAGCTGAAATCCTTGAGAGAGCTCTTTGCTTTTAGCCATCATGAGATGTTTCTTGTGTGACACCTTGGTAACGAAAAACCTTTTTATAGACCATCAATTTACTAACCCAGCTGATATTAATCTGCACAGATAGGGGGTGTAATTACTTACGGATTTCAGCTGGTTCCTTGCCTCACCTGCATTCTGTCCCAGACGTCTTTGCAGCCAACAGAATACCAACAGTCTGGACGAAGAAGAACGATGAAAGAACGGAGAGGAAGGAAAGACAGAGTTTCTTGCAAGTTCGAGTCATTACAAACCGATGACTCAGCATTTTTTGTGCGTCTGTGAAAACGTCCAATGAACTCAGATTCACAACGGCCCACAAATGAACCATATGCAGACCACCTTCAGAGTCGGTCGGAGTTAGATTGGGGTTGGTATTCTGTGGTCTGCTTGATTTGTGCATTGTGAAAACAAAACAGCCATGGTCCACTTCACGGTTCGCCTTCCTGGTTAACGAACCCTGAGGTTCACCATACATACTCATGCAGTTGCAATCACTCTTCACCTCTCTGGTAAATATAAAGAATGAGAATGTGTGCACGTGGAGTTTTATGTAATCTCACACAGAGAAGATAGCACTGTTCAATATCAGGGAGGAGAAGGACCAGATTAAACACCAGCTGTTCTCGATTCACAAAGATATGAAGCTGTTTTTTTTTTTTCAACAGAGGCTACAGAAGAGCAGCGCTCCAATGACATGTCAAGGTGAAAAAGAGCAGAAGTGCATGAGCGTGTGATAAGCAAGAATACATGTCGTGTCTACAAAAAAAAAAAAACGTCTGGGATTTTGGTTGCAAGTAAAACACAAGTCTGAGATCTTGCCAATGATGAGAAGTACAAGAAAGGGTAGCGAATTCTGTTTAAAGTCTGTTTACGCTGCAAACACCAAAAAAAGCACCCAGTTTATTTGCAGCTGGATTCCTTTAACTAAGTTTGGTTCATTTAAAAGGGACCATGAGAAAACATCGGAGTTCCAGAAGACTGGAGTGTACATACAAAGAAGCGAAGTGAAAACTTCACAAGCAAGTCACTAGACTAGAAAGTTGCTGACTTAAAGGTAAACTCGACACCAGTGCTCGGATATATAGCTGTCTAACAAGTCAGTCAGGGCTACCAATTCATCCGTCCATCCATCCATTTTCTATACTGTTTGTCCTTCAGGGTCACGGGCAACCTGGATCCTATCCCAGGGAGCATGGGGCGCAAGGCGGGGTACATCCTAGACAGGCACAATCACATATATATATTCATACACTACAGACACTTTGGACATGCTAATCAGCCTGCCATGCATGTCTTGGGACTCGGGGAGGAGACCAGAGTACCCGGATGAAACCCCCACAGAACATGGAGAACATGCGAACTCCACACACACATAGGGCAGCGGCAGGAATCGAACCCCCAACCCTGGAGGTGTGAGGTAAACGTGCTAACCACTAAGCCACTAAGCACTGAAGTCTGTATGTCGATTGATCTAAAGTAGTGTTCACCAACCCTGTTCCTGGAGGTCCACCTTCCTGAAGACTTTAGCTCCAACCATAATCCTGCCCACCTGACCATATAATCATTGCCTTAAGAAGTTCCTGATCAACTCAAACAGATGGGTTAAATTTTGGATGGAGATGAAGCCTGCAGGAAGATAAATCTCCATAAATGGTGTTGGTGACCGCTGCTCTGAAGCGAATTCGTGTGTATATACAATATAACCCATTTAAAGATAAGAGCTTCTGATGCTGTGAGCAGCCGTGTTGGTTTGACGTCACCTGCTGAAGTCGGAGTTGAGTCGACAGACCATCCCGAGATTCAGACCAAGAAGTTCTCTTTGGGTTTTCCTAGTCTGAAAAGTTATTACGATATGAATATATATCATCTGAACAATTCTACACACTCTCCTGTGGCTCTATTATGCCGGGTTGCACTTACCATCCTGGTGTCTTGCACTTATGTTGTTTATGGAGGCCGTGTGTTGTCTTGCATGTCGACCTGTGACTCTTTCAGCACAATATTTTCTTTTATATCAAACATACACACGGACCAGAAAATGGCCCAAAGGAACAACGTCCACAGAGCTATATATATATATAGTTCGATTTAGCTACACATGTTAGCATTTAGCATTTTTACATGTGTTCTTCAGGCTTAATGTGCGCTAATAACATAAATCTGTCATTTGTACGCACAAGTTTACGGCCTTATTGAAAGATCAGAGTGAAACGTGTATGTTGCAGTCCGTCACCGAGTCTAGCGCCGTTTAGCATTCGTATTCTCTCAGTGATTTATTCTGCACCGTAGCCTTGAACATATGGATTTAATGGAAGGTGTGGAAAGGACTTAAGAATTTTTACAGCAACAAAACCTGGACAGCTGTTTACAAAACAAACAAACAAACAAACAAACAAAAAAAAACTCCTCAGCATTAAAATGTATTAAAAAATACGATCCTATACCGCACATACTGTTAAAAATGTCAAATGATCAAACCGTGTTGGTCTAAAAGACAATAATAACAATGGCGTGTCTTGGACTCTGTGCTAGTTTTTAGCTACCGGATCTGTCTGGGGAAACCTTTCACATTGGGACATTTTCAGCGAGTTCATATCGTTCTGAAAAATGTAGACCTTCCTGAGTTGAATAACATGAAACTCTGTGTCTCCGTAGGATTGGCTCCAGGTTCTCCGTGACCCTGAAAAGGAACAAAATCCAAAACAAATCCAAAACAACAACAAAAGCAGGTGGTCACCATGGGAACAGTGACGTAGAGAGATAATCCATATGTTTGCACATATCTCAAGTGACGGGGAGAAAAAAAAAAATCCCATTTAAAGATGGCGGACAGTTTGAATGTCCATGAATTCCCCAGTGTGTGAGGAAATTAAACTGTGGAAACTACACGACTTTCTCTGAATCACTACACTGTACTGCTTATTATGTGACTTTGTCAAGAGCAAATGCGCTTTAAACAGGGGATAAAAAGAACTAAGAGAAGACAAAGGTTTGGTCGGGGGAGACGAGACCAGAGCGGCTCGTCTGTTCCACGAAGAGAACTGGAGATAGATCTTTTTTTCTTTATTAAAGGAATCATGTCGTGATTTGTTGTTCATTTAGCAGTTCCAAACAGCCGCTTGGGCTGATGATATGTTGTCTCGGACTGTCATGATCTGGTGTCGTAGCTTTCGTCACACTGCGAGATTCACCGTCCGTGATAAAAAACATGATTGAAAGCGTTAGAGAGATAATGACAGCTCACAGACTAGAAAGAAAAAAAAAAAACAACAACAACAGATCTACATGGTTGCCATAGGGACGTGTCGTTATTTATTGCCCCAAATTAGTCTAGGGCAAGATTGCGCAACATGAGCTTTGCAGAAAGTAAGCCTAGGAAAGATTAAAAAGAAAATCAAATCCTTCCACGTATTTTTTTTGACATTTTTTTTTAATTCATGTGAGTGTATATTAGAAGAAAACCCAATTCTGGGCAAAACCTTTTTCAAATTGAATAAATAGTTTTTTCTATTTAAGAAATAGTCCCAAACATGTCATGTATGAATCCAGTTGAAGTGCGTTTTATATCATTATTTACTAGATTAGTTCATGGGAAGGGAGGCACGGTGGCTTAGCGGTTGGCACGTTTGCCTCGCACCTCTGAGGTTCGGGGTTTGAGTTCCACCTCCACCCCCACCCGGTGTGTACAGTGTGTGCACATTCTCCCCATGCTTCAGGGGTTTCCTCCAGGTAGTCCAGGTTTTTCCTCCAGTCCAAAGACATGCCTTGTAGGCCGAATGGCATTTCTAAATTGTCCGTAGTGTGTGCGTGGTTGTCTGATTGTGCCCTGTGATGGGATTTGAACCCCGTCCAAGGTGTCCCCCGGGTTCACTGGGACAGGCTCCAGGCTACTTTTAAGGTCATATGCAATTTGAGACCCCTCTCGTGTCTTTAATCTGCTCTTTGAAAATTCAGTCATACTCACGAACTGATGGAGCCTGATTATTCCCACATTACAGCATTACCCACATGGAGACTAGTATCATTTTCCCTAATTGATGCAAGACCAAAATACTGGCCATCTGCTTGAAGAGGTTCAGTCCTAAAGAAGACAAATTCAAATTCAGAGTGCATCAACAAATTTACCCGATATCCCGTTGAACATTAAGTATAATGTTGGTGAAACAAGTTAGTTCCTGTCTTTATGTTATAGGAGGAGAAGGTCCTTAGTCAGGGAGATGGCCAAAAACCCGATGGTCACACTGACAGAGCTCCAGCGTGTCTCTGTGGAGAGAGGAGAACCTTCCAAAAAAACAGCCATCTCTGCAGCACTCCACCAATCAGGCTTGTATGGTAGAGTGGCCAGACGGAAGCCACTCCTCGGTAAAATGCACATGACAGCCCGCCTGGAGTTTGCCAAAAGGCACCTGAAAAACTCTCAGGCCAAGACCAAAAAAAGATTTAACTCTTTTGCCTGAATGGCAAGCGTCATGTCTGGAGGAAACCAGGCACCACTCATCACCTGGCCAATACCGTCCCTACAGTGAAGCATGGTGGTGGCAGCATCATGCTGTGGGGATGTTTTTCAGCAGCAGGAACTGGGAGACTAGTCAGGCTCGAGGGAAAGATGAATGCAGCAACGTACAGAGACCTCCTTGATGAGAACTCTCTCCAGAGCACTCTGGACCTCAAACCGGGCCGAAGGTTCATCTTCCAACAGGACAACGACCCTAAGCACACACCCAAGATAACAAAGGAGTAGCTACAGGACAACTCTGTGAATGTCCTTGAGTGACCCAGTCAGAGCCCAGACTCGAACATCTCTGGAGAGATCTGAAAATGGCTGTGCACCGACGCTCCCCATCCAACCTGATGGAGCTTGAGAGGTCCTGCAGAGAAGAATGGGAGAAGCTGCCCAAAAATAGGTGTGCCAAGCTTGTAGCATCATTCTCAAAAAGACTTGAGGGTGTAACTGGTGCCAAAGGAGCTTCAACAAAGTATTGAGCAAAGGGTGTGAATACTTATGTACATGTGATTTTTATGCTTTTTATTTCTAATAAATTTGCAAAGATTTCAAACAAACTTCTTTCACGTTGTCATTATGGGGTGTTGTTTGTAGAATTTTAAGGAAAATAATGAATTGAATCCATTTTGTAAATAAGGCTGTAACATAACAACATGTGGGAACAGTGAAGCTCTGTGAATACTCTCCGGATGCAGTGTGTGTGTGTGTGTTTGTGTGTGTGTGTGTGTGTGTGTGTATATACAGTGGTGTGAAAAAGTGTTTGCCCCCTTCCTCATTTCCTGTTCCTTTGCATGTTTGTCACACTTAAGTGTTTCGGAACATCAAACCAATTTAAACAATAGTCAAGGACAAAACAAGTAAACACAAAATGCAATTTGTAAATGAAGGTGTTTATTATTAAAGGTGAAAAAAAATCCAAACCATCATGGCCCTGTGTGAAAAAGTGATTGCCCCCCTTGTTAAAACATACTATAACTGTGGTTGTCCACACCTGAGTTCAATTTCTCTAGCCACACCCAGGCCTGATTATTGCCACAGCTGTTCACAATCAAGGCATCACTTAAATAGGAGCTGCTTGACACAGTAAGGTCCACCAGAAGATCCTTAAAAGCTACACATCATGCCAAGACCCAAAGAAATTCAGGAACAATTGAGAAAGAAAGTAATTGAGATCTATCAGTCTGGAAAGGGTTATAAAGCCATTTCCAAAGCTTTGGGAATCCAGCGAACCACAGTGAGAGCCATTATCCACAAATGGCGAAGACATGGAACAGTGGTGAACCTTCCCAGGAGTGGCCGGCCGCCCAAAAATTACCCCAAGAGCGCGAGCGACTCATCCAAGAGGTCACAAAAGACCCCACAACAACGTCCAAAGAACTGCAGGCCTCACTTGCCTCAGTTAAGGTCAGCGTTCATGCCTCCACCATCAGGAAAAGACTGGGCAAAAATGGCCTGCATGGCAGAGTTCCAAGGAGAAAACCACTGCTGAGCAAAAAGAACATCAAAGCTCGTCTCAATTTCTCCACAACACATCTTGATGATCCCCAAGACTTTTGGGACAACATTCTGTGGACCGATGAGACAAAAGTGGAACTCTTTGGAAGGTGTGTGTCCAAGTATATCTGGCGTAGAAGGAACACTGCATTTCATAAAAAGAACATTATACCAACAGTAAAATATGGTGGTGGTAGTGTGATGGTCTAGGGCTGTTTTGCTGCTTCAGGGCCCTGGAAGACTTGCTGTGATAAAAGGAACTATGAATTCTGCTGTCTACCAAGAGATCCTGAAGGAGAATGTCCGACCATCTGTTCGGTGTACTCAAGCTGAAACGAACTTGGGTTCTGCAGCAGGACAATGATCCTAAACACACCAGCAAGTCCACCACCGAATGGCTGAAGAAAAACAAAATGAAGACTTTGGAGTGGCCTAGCCAAAGTCCTGACCTGAATCCTATTGAGATGTTGTGGTATGACCTTAAAAAGGCCGTTCATGCTCGAAAACCCTCTAATGTAACTGAATTAGGACAATTCTGCAAAGATGAGTGGGCCAAAATTCCTCCAGGACGCTGTAAAAGCCTCATTGCACGTTATCGCAAACGCTTGGTTGCAGTTGTTGCTGCTAAGGGTGGCCCAACCAGTTATTAGGTTTAGGGGCAATCACTTTTCAGGCACACGCTATGGTTTAGATTTTTTCACCTTTAATAATAAACACCTTCATTTACAAATTGCATTTTGTGTTTACTTGTGTTGTCCTTGACTATTGTTTAAATTGGTTTGATGTTCCGAAACACTTAAGTGTGACAAACATGCAAAGGAACAGGAAATGAGGAAGGGGGCAAACACTTTTTCACACCACTGTATATCTGTAGACCTGTATGTTAGTTTTACTTAACACTGATTCAGCTAGAGTAATAAGTAACAGCTGCTCCTGATGATAATATCTGTGATTTGTAATGATATAAAATAAGCTGGAAAGTCTAATCAGTGTCGAATTCCCTGTAATACACTCTTTCAGAGCAGAACGATGTCCTTCAGTGACAGTTCCATCTCTCTTATTCCTCATGGGTCCTTATCAGGAGCCACTCTGCGCTGTACACTTCACACGTTAGACGTGGACGTAACAGAGAGTCGTTGCCCTCCAGTGGATCGAGAACAGAAGCACATCCATCCAGTCTGGGGATGAAAACATCAATCAGAAGAAGGACGAGAAGACAGAACAGGTGAGGACAAGTTTCCCGTAGAAACTTCCCCGTCTTTGCATTTAATCTTCATGAGAATGATGCAGCTCGTTTCACCCCTGCTCGTTCTCGGGTGCCCGGCGTGTGTTCAACACCTGGTCCGGAGAGAAGAGGAGAAGATAGAAAACAGATGGAGTGAAAATAGAAAGAAGGACTCGATTCTCTGCATCGCACATTAAATCTTATGCCGTCTCTCTTATTCGATCTCTTGCAGTTCATCCAGTCTTCATTTACAGCTCAGTCCGATCTGACACGGTTTGTAATCTGTATAAGCGCTAACACTGGAGACTCCTTCCATGAAGGTTTAATCAACGTCTCCTTACACAAAACGTCAGCATGAGAACTTTTTGGTTGAACCCGTCCACCATAAGTCCCTGTGAATGAGCTGTTACTATAGAAACGATAATGTTTTAGAACGAGTGCGTTCATATACTGTAAACCTGAGATTTGCAGCTGCGCTACTGTCAGAGCTGCTCTTATAGAAAACGACTCGGCACCTTCTGACCAATCAGAATCCAGAATTTAACATCTGCCTGATCTTTATTCCCCTCCTGTCAGTATTTCATACAAGTTACACTTCCCCTGTAATCATTAGCCCGTAATCGCCTTTCTATCCGCCGCCGGTCGAATGTTCAGCACGTACACGTCTCCGACAAGTTCGGATTTTGGAACGAGTCCAAAGACGAGAACAAGACGTGAGCTGCCTGTGTTTTGTTTTTGTAGACGCTCCCAAGAAAACCTGGAAGTCGTAGGCGCTTTGTAGTCTCACCGACAACGGGCTCGCGGTACACGATTGAGATTTTTCGAAAAAAAAAATAGAATCCCACAATTCCCAGAAGATGGTGGAATTCCTGGTTCTCGATCGTTATTTGGTAAAAGATCAAAGTGACGGTCAGAAGTGTTTTAATAGTGCAGCGTTTCCACCCACTGACCCGGGTTCAGCTGAATTTAAACATTTACTAACATGCTCTTATTTGTGTGAACGTATTCTAGACATGGAGGCAGTAAACATGCGCTCATTATTTAGTTTGTAGTTTAAACAATCTGTTAATACATGGGTTGTTGCCTTGTTCATATTATTTATTAACGTAAACGTGTCAGTCGTCAGAACTTTTTGTCTGAGGGATGTTAATTTTACAGAAAATATCCATAAATATATAAATAGATATCCACAAATATACACATAATATCCATATTTTGTTTTTGTTTAAAATGTAGAATATTACAACTATTATCTTTTTCAATTATTATTCATTAGGCTATATTAAATGATTTTATATGTTTTAGTTATATAGTTATATGATTTTTTGCCCTAATTTAAGTATAAATTATTGAAATTACATTTAATATTTCTTAATCATCATCATTATTATTATTATTATTATTATTATTATTATTATTATTATTATTATTATTATTATTATTATTATATCATTATTTGTATTATTTAATCATGATTATAAGTTCAAAATTACGTATTGCATGCTGACATTGAGTGTTTTTACTGAGGTTACTAAACCTAAACCAACAGGACAAAAGATTAAGCTTCTGATTGAGGTAGAGATGTGATGAAGAGAGAGAGAGAGAGAGAGAGAGAGAGAGAGAGACAGATTTAGTGAAGGAGGCAGAGAATCAAGCTGCCTTTATTAATCTGTGTATTTCCCCAGATGACGCAAAGAACTTGACTCCGTCCTCTCTCTCTCTCTCTCTCTCTCTCTCTCTTTCTCATCTTTCGTTAGCGTGTCTCTCCTGATGGTGTGGTCTCTATGGGCGAGAAACAGCAACAGAACACAGGTAAGCCTCAAACTGAGCTCCTGAACTTTCGAACCCGTTGCCTAATCTTTCTCATTCCTCACTTTCCTCCTTCTGTGTGCTCTGATTTAGCCTTCACTCATGCTATCCAAAGCTCCAACGATTATTTTTAAAGTTTCGGCTGCACGCCAACATCGTTATAATGCATCTCCTGGCAGGACTCAGCTCGGACAGGAGCAGTGTGTAGCGTGAGGACCGGTGCGCTCTGTGTGTCCATCTTTATTATACACCTGAGATCCTCGTGCTCTCGAGAAGGCCGAAGCCTAGGTGAGTCAGTGGCGGGTTCCTTTTAGTCAGCGTTGTTTAACTGATGACAGATAATTTAGAGAGCCCAGATTAGAGTGCTGCTAGAAGTGTGACTCAAAGAGCAGCTATTCAAACCCCCACCACACACACACACACACACACACACATCACTGAGTAAGTATGTGATGTAGTAGACAAGTCGGATGTGGGAGTTACAGTTTAAACAAGATGCTTAAAGTACTGCATTTTTAGGTTCAATACAATTTAAGTGCTGGAAAAATCCTGAAATGACCCGTCTTAATACCACAACGCTGTTTAAATCTGATCTGTCCGAAGACGTTGATTAATAATCAGCGGATCTAATAGAAGCAGCTGAAAATCACAGGTTTATGTAAATGCACTCGTTCTGCTCTGTGCTCGGAACACCTGTATTGTGGAGTCCAGAATATCTAAAGTTCATAAAAAGATTTAAAAAAAAACATATTTTCATGAATATGGTGAAGTTTTCTGTGAGGGATGTTTATTTACATCTATGGAAGGAGTCTCCAGTGTCAGAGCTTTGTAACATTCAGGGGTAAATGCATTCTTTTAGTCTTATTAACTTCAAGAGAGAGAAAGAGTGAGGCTGGTGAGGGAACAACTGTTTATAGTTGCTGTCATGTTAGTGAGAACAGAAACTTTTCTCAAGAATGTTCCATAACATTAAATGTAACTATAAACTGATAAAAAGTAAGTAAGTAAAAGTAGGGGGGGCATGGTGGCGTAGTGGTTAGCATGTTTTCCTCACACCTTCAGGGTTGAGGGTTTGATTCCCGTTGCTGCCCTGTTTGTGCGGAGGTTGCATGTTCTCCCCATGCCTTGGGCATTTCCTCTGGGTACTCCGGTTTCCTTCCCCAGTCCAAAGACATGTATTCGCAGGTCCAAAGTGTCCGTAGTGTGTGATTGTGCCCTGTGATGGACTGGCACCTTGTCCAGGGCTGTGTACGCATGTTTTACTGTACGTAGAATGAAATGGTAGGTGGTGAAACCAAAATTAAGGAAAAAAATAAAAATAAAGAAAAGATAAAGGAAAAAAAAAAAAAAAAAAAATCTTGTAAGGATAGGGTAGGTTACCTGACATGTTTTTAAGGAAGTGAATGGATGGATGGATGGATCATTGGCAATTGTGTGTAAATTTTTTTTTTTTAAAACACCCTTTAGAAAAAAAAAGAAGGGGGGGGGCACAAAAAAAAAAAAAAATTTTTTTTTTTTTTTTTTTTTTTCCCCCCATCTGTTAACTACATTTAACGTTTAAAAGCTGGTGGACCAGCTTACAAAATATATAAATTTCTTATATTTTTTATATATGAACTGAAAGAATTTTTTTTTTTTTTTTTCCTCAATTTCTCAGTGGATAGTAATAAACATAAGATCTCCCGAAGAAAAGGATTATGTAATAAGGATGTGGAAGTGTGCTGGAAGGGGCGGACTGTGATAGACAGTGTGATTATTTACAATTAAAATTATATTATATAGGTAAATAAGTATATGATATTAAATTATATTAATAATATTGATCATGATCACATGGCTGGTGCTAGAACCACAGATCTACATAGGATCAGGTATTCTCCTTTCAGTTTGAGGGAAAATTTGAGGCTTTCTGTACCTACGTTTCCAAGCAACTCGGAAGGCACCACACAGTGTCAGATCTAGAAGGCCGTCCCACCAATAATGCCATTCCAAGTATCTCCATCATTCCCAACATAAGCAGTGAAGCACTGTAGTGTTAGAATACCCTTTTGAACACCTGCTACACTTTTCTTTTCTTTTCTTCATGAAAGCTAAAGTGTCTCCAAAATTCTGTCTGGTGCATATGCACAAACAACAGCCAGGGTTTTTCTTCCTGAGACTTGAAACCTCACGGAGCCAACCCTCTTGTCCACTTAGAAAGACACCACCCTCAATTTAAGAATGGTGAGCATCCCCAACCCAAGGTCTATATCTTTTAGGAACTCTGGAGAAAGAGAGAGACCACCCCGACTGAGAAGTTTGGTACTGGAGCCTCTACAATGTGTGAATACAAGGTCATAAATATGTAGTCCATGCCTTTCCGGACTATAGTAATCCAGTTTCTATTACAAAGTCTATTCCATGTAAAACTGTCCATCAAATCCCTGGACTGGTATTGTACCTGTCCTCTTCCCTTCATCTTGCAAATGGTAAGTCCAATAGATCACCTCTGGACAATACCTTCGGCCTGCTCCAGGGATGAGTCTCTGTACCATGGTCAAGGTGCACATAATCACCTCCAAGATTTCTGATCTGTTCACCAAGGGTGGCCCTACTGGTAATACTAAACTTCTCGTCACATAGACCTTAAGTTCACCGAATTACAAAAGCTTTTTTTTTTTTTTAACCATAACAAAGGCTCGATCTACAAAGGGAATTAAAATGAATTGATTTATTTTATACATGTTTAGTTTAACCACTCCTTAAATGCTGTTTATTGCTCACAATTCCGCAAACCAAACTAGCTATATTGTTAACATTAGCTGTTCACCGAACCAGTACATTTTCTCTAAAATCAGGACCAATCATAAGCAGCAGATTTTTTCCTCCACCCTCAGAAAGAAAATAGCTCCAATATTTAAGAAAGGAGATGAATAATTTTTGAATCATGAGGGCCAGTGTTCTCTCTGCTCTTTGTTAAAGGAAGGGGTTTAATGGATTATAACTCTATCCTGTCACAAAGCTCACACCAAACAATCAACAGCAGAAAATGATAATCCTACAGCACACACA
Organism: Ameiurus melas; assembly: GCA_012411365.1. Taxonomy (NCBI): domain Eukaryota; kingdom Metazoa; phylum Chordata; class Actinopteri; order Siluriformes; family Ictaluridae; genus Ameiurus; species Ameiurus melas. Next base: position 41,810,041 of record CM022753.1, on the reverse strand, counting down.
TACACTCTCTCTCTCTTACTCTCTCTCACTTTTGTTATAAAATATACACCAATCAGCCATAACGTTAAAACCTCCTAATATTGTGTAGGTCCTCCCTGTGCTGCCAAAACAGCTCTGACACGTTGAGGCATGGACTCCACAAGACCTCTGAAAGTGTGCTGTGGTATATGGTACCAATATGTTACCAGCAGATCGTTTAAGACCTGTAAGTTGAAAGGTGGGACCTCCATGGACCGGACTTGGATCATCCTCGGTGGGCATAAGACAGATGTTCGATCCGATTGAGATCTGGGGAATTTGGAGGTCAAGTCAACACCTAGAACTCTTTGTCCTGTTCCTCAAACCATCGCTGAAGAATTTTTGGAGTGTCACAGGGTGCATTATCCTGCTGAAAGAGGCCACCGCCATTAGGGAATACCTGTGGTATGTGTCAAAGTTACATCCACTTGAATGCCAGGACGTAAGGTTTCCCAGCAGAACATTGCCCAGAGCATCCACCAACTCACCTTCTTCCCATAGTGCATCCTGGTGCCATCATTTCCCCAGGTAAGTGATGCACACACACCCGGACGTCCACATGATATAAAAGAAAATGTGATTCATCAGACCAGGCCATTTTCTTCCATTGCTCCATGGTCCTTTTCTGAGGCTCACATGCCCATTGTAGGAGTTTTTGGTGGTGTACAAGGGGTCAGCATGAGCACTCTGATTGATCTGCCGCTACGCAGCTCCATACACAGCAAGCTGTGATGCTCTATGTGCTCTATCTGAGCGGCTGTGGCGCAGTTGGTAGAGTGGGTTGTCGGTTCGATTCCCGGCCCGGGTGACTCTCCACATGCTGAAGTGTCCTTGGGCAAGAACCCCGAGTTGCTCCCGATGGCAAGCTAGCGCCTTGCATGGCAGCTCTGCTACCATTGGTGTGTGTGAATGGGTGAATAAGACACAGTGTAAAGCGCTTTGGATAAAAGTGCTATATAAGTGCACATTTTTATTTATGTGTTCTAACTCCTTTCTATCAGACCTATCAGAGCCAGTGTTAACTTCATCAGCATCAATGAGCTTTGGGTGCCCATGACCCTCTCACCTGTTCACCAGTTGTCCTTCCTTGGACCACTTTTGTTAGGTACTAACCACGGCACACCAGGAACACCCCACAACACCTGTCGTTTTGGAGATGCTCTGACCCAGTCATCTCGCTATCACAATTTGGCTCTTGTCAAAGTCGCTCAGATGCGTACGCTTGAACATTTTTCCTGCTTCCAACACGTCAACTTCGAGAATAGACTGCTCACTTGCTGTCTAATATATCCCACCCCTTGACAGGTGCCTATATTATTTCATCATCTATCAGAAATCAATGCTCTACGTTCGTACAGATTTTTTGCAAGCGTTATTTGTGTTGGTGAATAATCCTCTTATAAATTTTACATTATGAAGTGACAAAGAAAGTGGACTTGTGTGGTCATTCCAGAAACACATGCACATGCGTGATTGATCACACGCTTGTGTGCCATCAGTTGATAAACCTGTTCACATCGACCTGCAGTGCTTCGGATAGAGACAGAACCAGAACAGCCAAAGTGCACGTTTAACACACTCATGCTTTTGGCAGCCTCGCCGTAACTGGATCAAATGGATGCGACAGCTTTAAAAGATGCTGTCGTGCATCATACAACACAAAAACAAAACAAAGAACTATGGAGATGGGTGCGTAAAGCTTTCCAAAGGCTTCTACATTTCCTTTTAAACTAACCCCCCACTTTCTCCCTACAGTAACAGTCCCTGTTAGATCTTTCACAGCTTGTTTTAGCATGATGTTAGTGTGTTAGTTATCCTCTAGACCTTTCCTAGCTCACTCTCTCTCTCTCTCTCTCTCTGGTATTTGGGTCTGGGATTTGACTCCAGACTTTCCTGCCAGAACCTCTTCACCCCTGCTGGCATCCACATTAACGCTCTCAGTTCTCAGGATTAGACAACAGCAGGAGGTCTGCATTAGCCAATTATTGCTACATTCATGCATTATCCAGCTCTTAAACTGCTCATTTTTGCACACTGTCTAGACTCGAACAGTTGTTTGCGCTCAGCTCTTCTTTGAAATCTTATATTTACACTCATTGGCCCATTTATTTTGTCCAGTCACCATACAGGTCACGTTGTCCTCCGTTGCTGTGTAAATGGTCCACCACTAACCGTAAACGATTTGTTATTGTTGTGCTGGTGCTCATGGTAATTTTGCTCCAATCCAGCGTGATACGTAAATGAGGCCCGCTCTGTGTTAATCGTCCGTAACACTATTCCTAACCCCAGTGTTTATTCCCCAACCCTGTGGATGCTTCTTTTCTAATTAAGAGCTCTCAGAATGAAGAGGCTGTTGTTTGGGGTTTTTTTTACGATGTAGTAGCTGACCTCACATAATCTGTTTATCTACGGCTCTAAGATCCATCTCCTCGTGTGCCTGCTTGCTCTCTGTGTTGTCTATCCACACTCCTGGCTTATGATTGAGATTCCCCGTTGGCGTCTGCTTAAAGAGAGTTGGAGATCATTTCTTCTCTGTGTGGAGGGATTAGATATCTCAGCTATTCCTTAAGGCCGTGAGCACTGACAGATGTGCATGCGTGCAGTAATGGAAATGCGAAAACACAAGTCAAGAGAGGAGACTTGATACTCTGATGCCTTCCATGTCTCTTTCTCATTGTTTCCCTTCCGTCTCTTTTCGTCCAGAGCGGAGCAGATGAAGGAGTCGAATGCTAGTTCGTTTCCTGATCTGATCTCACATGCTTGTGCTTGTAGATGAAATCTTGACAATAAGACTCACTCTTTCAGCTGCAGTAAGAGATGTTTGCACATATATTTGCACAGCTGAAACTTGCAAAGTGTTTTCCTAGGGTAAACTATGGTAGACAAAATGAACGTGTGCTTATGGATTTACAAATGGTTGATTTATCCTTCAGCGATTAATCTTACCGTATAACAATAGTCAAAAAGTCGAAGCTCTACCCCATGGCCTAAGGACCCAGAGTTTAAGGTAACCGATATAGGCCTACTGACCCTAATTTACCTAGTGTAAGCTTTTTAGTATGAATGCCAATAAAGCAAGATGCTAGCTTAGTCAAATCTAGATCATGTTACCGTTATGCTCTTTGAAAAAAGGTTCCGGCTAGGGTTCTTTGGTTTGTCCAGCTAAAGTAAATGTTTAGAGATGGTTTCCCTTTAGAAAAGCTGTTGTCCTATTAACTTCAGGAGAAAGTGAGGGAACTGTTTACAGCGACTATAATGTAAGTAATAACTACTAGAATGTCTAGTAGGCATTCCCCAACATTAAATTCAGTCATAAATGGATAAAAACTATGCAGTGTTGTTCATCAATGAATAAAAATTGCAATTGTTGGCAAATTGCCCTGGTATGAGAGGACTGAAACACTACACGAGGTGGTGTTATAGAAACATAACATTTTGTCATGTTACAGAACCCGAGTCAGTTTCAGATCTGAGATAAATGTTGCAGCAAGACTGAGCAGCACTGAGAGAGATCTCAGGCCAAGGCAAGACAAACAACAAATAACTCACACAGCAGGCTGCTGCAATGCTCCATGGTTCATGCACAGGATTGATCGTGGTGGAGACGGCTATGTTGAGAATATGATGTCAGTCTGGTTTGTGAGCCGTGCTGGACAGAGCAGTGCTCAAGCCTCGTATGTGTGTTATCCATCTGATCCTCGCCATGCAGATGCTTGTAATGAATCGGAGTTAAGTAGACATGGTGTCTGTTTTTCACTGAAATCAAATGTGCCTTCATAGAGTTCGGAGTGTGTTCAGGAACAGTGACTGACACTGAATAAGATGGGCATGGATTAGGATGGGTGTGGAATAAGATGGGCATGGATTAGGATTGGTATGGATTAGGACGGGAATGGATTAGGATGGGATTGGATTAGGATGGGCATGGAATAAGATGGGCATGGAATAGGATGTGCATGGAATAAGTTGTGGACTTGGGACTGGGTCTGGACTTGGACGTCGTGGACTTGGGACTGGGTCTGGACTTGGACGTCGTGGACTTGGGACTGGGTCTGGACTTGGACGTCGTGGACTTGGAACTGCGTCTGGACTTGGGCATCGTGGACTTGGGACTTCGATTTGACCGAGCCTTCCAGCTCCTGCATTTTGGCAGTCAGACTCTTATGCTGTCTCTCTAGCTGTTGCCGAGCAGTCTCACTCCTCTGAGTCTTGCTGCGCTCACCTGCTAGCTCAATGCTCAGCGTGTCCAATTGTGCATTTGCCTTCTTCAATCGGTCATTAACGAGTTCAATGTTGCCCTGTTTCTCCTCAAGTTCCTCCTCCAGCTGTGAAATAAGAGCCTCCAACCTACGCTTCTCATTATTCAAAGCAGATATCTGGGAGTTACAGCTGGTCACTTCCTCATGCAGCTCATTTCTCTCCTGCTGAACCTTCTTTTGACTGTGATCAGCTGCAGACAAAACCTCATGGAACCGCACACTTTCCGCCTCCATACTCTTGACTTTGAGTTCACTCTCTTCTGCCTTGCGCCGTGCAGCATCTCTCGCTGCTCAGAGTTCATCCTCATCCCGCAACTGATCCTTTAACTGAGTCTGTACTCTCTTCATCTGACCCTGTGCTTCATCTCGAGCTTTAATGGCCTGGATGAGTTGAGCCTCCCGCTCGGACAGGTCAAGCTCCAGCTTCTTCTTTGCTGCTACAGCCAGAGCTTTCTGTTTCCACTCCTCCCCCAGCTCTGCCCCCATTTCATGCACCTGTTTCAATTTCTTTTCCAATTCTGACATTTGTGTCTGAACGGGGTGAAGCTGTTTCTCTGCACTCTTCCTTCTCTCCTTTTCCTCCTCCAGAAGCTCCCTTAGTCGATTTCGTTCGTCCTCTAGTTGACAAAGCCATATGCTCAGAACCCATTTCCGGAGTGTCTCCTCTTGCAGCAAAACCTGTGTTGCTTGTAGTTGCGACTCCACAGATGAGTCCTCTTCAGTAGCTTTGACGTAGCTACTCTGAGTGACTGTGCCTGGAGCTTGAGGAATGGCTTGGGTAGGAACTTGGACGGGAGGTATGGCTCTGGCTAGGACCTGGACCGGAGACGTGGCCTGGACTTGAACTTGGGACGTGGGTTGGACTTGGCTTGGACTTGAAACGTGAGACTTGTCTTGGGCTTTGCAATTGGAGGCTGGGGCTTGTCCTGGAGACGTGACTGGGGCTTGGTCTTGAGACATGGCAGGGACATGGGTCTGAGACATGGCAGGGACCTGAGATTTGGACGTGGCTGGGACTGGAGTCTTGACTTGGACTGGAGACTTAGCTTGGACTTTAGCTTGGACTGGAGACTTATCGATGAGCAGGACTCGCTTCCCAGGATGAGCGGTGAGAGTCTTGTCCATCACCTCTCGATGTCTCATCCGCTCATAGTGCACATGGAATGGGAGCATGGCACGAGGCCACCAAGTAACCTCCCTCAGCACTTTATCCACGTCGTAGTCCTGCCCTGGTTCTCTGAACTCCTCCAAAAACAAGTCCAAAAACTGCCTAATATCCTCCAGCACCCAGGGTTTCGTGGCTGCCACTTGCTGTGCCCATGTGCGGGCTGGGCCAAAAAATCGAGACATAATAAACCGTATGAACTGGCTTTTTGTGGGCTTCGGGTCACACAGACTGGAGAAGTAGTGATGACAGTCCTCCACAAAACAATCTGGATATCCAAATGAGCCATCATACTGATCAGGCATGTCCCAGGAAGTTCTTTGGTTAAACCACATAGAATCCAAGGCCGGGATACTTAGCATGGATTCCCGGGTACGGCGTCCTCTCCGTTTGCCTGCTGCATCCATGGTTGAGGCGGTTCAATCTGTCACGGGCCGTGACGCGAAGGAAGCAGGCTGGATGCAAATGAAGTACGAACGGTGATGTTTATTTACAGTGTGGTGAATGCAAAACCATAACAGAAACAAGAAACAAAACACTCTCAATAAACTAAGCTAGGCTAACTATGACTATGGCTATTGCTGAGGCTAAGGCAAAAACATGACATGGAACAAATTCGCTAATATATCGAGATATACACAGAATACATACGTGCAATCTACATCAAGATATGTATCGAGATATTGAACCGTGCCGTGAGAAGCACGGCTCACGGTATATATAGACATATCATTCATTAGCCCGCAACCGCTAACAGCTGCCGGCACTTCCCGCGCATGTGCAACAACGCTCAATGCGCGCTGTTGTACGGGGGAATCATGACAGGCATGGAATAAAATGAGCATGGATTAGGATGTTGTGGTATAAGACATGTATGGATTAAGATGGGTGTGATATAAGATGGGCATGTATTTGGATGTGTGTGGAATAAGATGGGCATGGATTAGGATGGGTATGGAATAATATGGGCATGTATTATGGTGAGCGTGGTATAAAATGGGCATGGATTAGGATCAGCGTGGAATAAAATATGCATGGATTAGGATGGGCATAGAATAAGATTTGCATGGATTAATATGGTTGTGGAATAAGACATGCATGGATTAGGATGGGTGTGGAATAAGATGGGTGTGGAATAAGACATGCATGGATTAGGATGGGTGTGGAATAAGATGGGTGTGGAATAAGACATGCATGGATTAGGATAGGTGTGGAATAAAATGGGCATGGATTATGGTTGGTATGGAATAAGGTGGGCATGGATTATGGTGGGCGTGGTATAAAATGCGCATGGATTAGGATCAGAGTGGAATAAAATATGCATGGATAAGGATGGGTGTGGAATAAGATGGGTGTGGAATAAGACATGCATGGATTAGGATAGGTGTGGAATAAAATGGGCATGGATTATGGTTGGTATAGAATAAGGTGGGCATGGATTAGGATGGGTTTGGAATCGCTGCATTATTTAAGTACCACTCTCTTCAGTCAAAAGAGTCTTTATAACAATCCAGTGGTGCGGAAAAACTCCCTGAAGAAAACCTATTAGGAACCAGAATCAAAATAGATCCCATCCTCTTCTGGGTCACACCAGATTACAGTATAAATCCTAAATCCATCATTTTGTGGAACCGTGTCTGGTCTTTGTATAGAACGGGTGGTCTTCAGACCACAACAAGATACTTATCCTTTCATTTTCTTGCCTTCACTGGACAGAATATTGATGTAATGGGTTGGGGAGGAAGTCGGGGTTGTTGGGATGGATGATTGCTAGTGTCAGGGGGTAAAGGGGTGAAGGGCTTTCCTATGGCCATCCACCTTTAAACCCTTGAGCACCCAATCCAATTTACAATGTTGAGCTATCTAGCTTATGTAGCTATATTTAGACCAAGCTCCAGGAAGACGTGGTGTGTTAAGATTGGAGCGGAAGACCTCGAGTGTCCTGCACAGAGCCCTGACCTCAACTGGAATGAACTTGAACACCGGCTGCACTCCACACTTCCTCACCCAGCACCATGCCTGACCTCATTAATCCTCTTATGGCTGAATGAACACAAATACCCATAGCGACGCCCCAAAATCTAGTGGAAAGCCTTCACAGAAGACTGGAGTTTAGTATAACAACAAAAGAGGGAATACATCTGGAATGGGATGTTCAACAAGCACATCTGGCTGTGATGGTCACGTGTCCACAAACCTTTGGCCATATACATAGAAGAAAGACAAAGATGTAATACTGGGTGCAGGGGTGTGTGTGAGGGGGGGTAATGCTTTTAATATTTTAGATGTACAAAAGCTACGCAGGTAAGTACATGAGCAGTGAAGTTCATAGCCTCCAAACATGTCCTAAATTAGTAGTTGAAGTATCTCTGATGTCCCTGTGAGCAGCAGCTCACTGTATTACTTCTTGTCTTGAGTCCTGAAATAAGGATGGATAAATCTAGAAGATGATCTGTTAAGAGTTTAAGGCGAGGTTTATTATTATTTTTTTAAAAAAATCTTGTCATGTTCAGTGTTCCGTTTTTTTTCCCCTGCAGATTTGACCTGCTTTTCTGCTGCGCTGGCAGAGCATCAGTTTATAGCTCTCTAATCAAAACAGTGTCTGGGAAGATGGAGGTTCCTGACTCCCAAACAGCTGGAACCTGTCCGGTGTGCTCGTACTGTAACTGTGCTCTCGCGACTTTAAGACCTGGAACAAGTCGTCTTTCTCATCGAGATCTCACCGAGAATAAAATGTGTCTCTTCTGTCCGACTCCGCCCAAGCTCAGAGCAGAACACGAGCCGAGAACGACGTCATCCGGCCGCACTTCAACACCGGGATCTGCACTCCGGGTTATTCGTAACGAGCAGTGTTGTTGCGCAAATCAGTAAAGGAAGCGTTGCAGAAAAGCTAAGCAACGACAACAAAATCCAAACAAAGCTTTAACTCTATCACGTACAGTTAGTCATTACTTACCGTAACATGTGTGTCGAAACACCCGTGTGTGCTCGCTTCCTGTCCCTTTGTAACTCTGTTGAATATAAAGATCAGGTTAATCAGGCTTGATTTAGTCCATCAGATACATCTCGCAGAACTGTTGTGAGGACTTCCATGTAGTGTAGAATGTGGTCTTTGTACGAGTTTGGTATCTATTGTGTTCATTGTGTCTGCACTTGTCTGTCTGACTTGTCTCGTTCCTGTGCACATGCTCTGTACATTTGATTCTGGTTCCGATTCACACTCCGTTCGCTCAAACTGAAGACGAGACAAACGAACGGCTCGGTGTGCTGCGCTGTATTTATTACATTCTCAATCCACGAAAGCCTACTGTTGTTATAGAAACGACAACGTAATCGAACGAGCGTGTTGATATAAACCTGTCCGAGTTGCTGTTACAGAAAATTAACCAACTGACCAATCACAAATCCAGAATTCAGCAGATTCTTTTCTTCGCATACCCCAGCATGTCAGGAAGTTGAGGTCAGAGCGCAGGGTCGGCCATGATACAGCGCCCCCTGGAGCAGAGAGGGTTAAGGGCCTTGCTCAAGGGCCCAACAGTGGTAGATTAGCAGTGCTGGGGCTTGAATCCCCGACCTTCCGATCAGTAACCCAGAGCCTTAACCACTAAACACTAATGAAAGATATGAAAGTTCCCACACAGATCACAACACATACATGATACCCTGTGGACACACACACACACACACACACACACACACTCTCTCTCTTTACACCACGCTGTGTTAATTTGTGCAGGATTTCCAGTCTGAGGCTGGAATGAGGAGCAGATGAGGAGGGAACGATGTGGTGAGCGTTCAGAGCGTGTGTGTGTGTGTGTGTGTGTGTGTGTGTGTACCGGAGGTGAGAAATGAGACAGGATATGTGATTAGAGTACAGTGAAGTGCGAGAGGAATTTCCACATAACCAAGTTGTGTGGAAAAACGTGTCAAAAACATTCGCGTTTCTCACTATAGAGAAGAACGAGGAACAGGAACTCATCCAGGAAGTCTTCCGTACTTCAAAGACTTCAGAGGAACCATTCTTGGAATCTCAGTCTTGGAGATATGGGGAACTTATTATACTGTATACACTCTTAGAAAATGATGGTTCCTCATGGGTTCTTTAAGTGTTCACGGCATCATTAAGAGCTCTTAGCATTTACTTCTCATAGGAAACACTCAGGGCGTCTAAAGTAAAAAAAATAATAGTTTTTTTTAAAGAGTAGTTTTTTTTGTTTTATGGTAAATGACTTTTAAGGTACACTCCAGCTGAAGTTCTTCAGATGTTCTTCTGTGGAAACCTACAACAACATATTTTCACAGCTTAGCAAGTGAAAATATCTTGAATACAGTCAAATGTAGCTAGCATTTCCTATTATAACATTACAGTTAAACCGTTTTATATCCAGATTTAAGATGTTTTACTCAGAAATTCTTTTTTTGGAAGTTAACCCATGACTAATTTTAAGGCCAGAAGAAGATGATGATGTACTTGAGAATGAGTTCAATGTGAGGGGTGGAAAAAAACCCCTGTGGTTCATCTCTTGGATACAAGTCGTCTGGGGATTGCTGACCTCAAATAACTCAGTACTATGCAAAAAAAACAAAAACAAACAAAAACATTTCAGTCAGAGGCTCGCATGGTCAAGAGCGGCCGAACTTCCAACATCCAACTACCCATTTCATTTGTATAGCTCTTTTAACAGTGGACGTTGTCCCAGAGCAGCTTTACAGAAACATATAAACACAGGATAGAGATTTTAAGTGTGTGAGTTTATCTCTATCGAGCGAGACGGTGGAGACGGTGGTGAGGAAAAACTCCATAAGATGATATGAGGAAGAAACCTCGAGAGGAACCGGACTCAGAAGGGAACCCGTCCTCATCTGGGTAACGGCAGTGTGAAAGTAAAGGAAAGTTTATTATGGTTTTATATGAAGTCTGATTGTCGGTCTAGTCCACTGTTCACTGAAGGAGACCCGGTGTAAAACTGCATGAGGTAATTTCAGTCCTAAGGCTATCGCAGTAACCGTAGTCCCAGCAACCACAGCGAGAACGTCCGTGTAGAATTGAGGTCCAAAACCATTTCCAATGGAACTTGAAGCAGCACCGTCCTCAGCAATCTCCAGGCTGTAGCATCCAGTTGATGAGATAAAGATAGATGAGATAACTATCCATTCCATTTTGAGTCTGGTTCCTGTCAAAGCTTCATTAGGGATCGGAATCTACAACCTGTGAGATAAATAAATCGAATTGAACCGAAATTGAAGATAAACGACCCATACACCTGGTTAATTCCTCCTGAATGAAAAAACTATGAAAAAAAGATGTCTCCGACATCTTCAGGATGGAGGAGTTCTAGGTGGCGTTACAGGTTTGATTAGCTCCGAGAGGGAGAGAGAAGAGCAGCTGGTGAGGGAGCGATCGTTTATACGGTGGCTGCTCACACGTGTTTCCTGCTCCGCAAAAAACAGACAAATGTCAGTCTTTAATAAATGAAAACATTAGCTTTGGAGAATTCCTGTGGCGTAAGAGGAAGGAAACACTTGCCGGAGGAAAATAATTGACTCCAGGGTGTTCACTTCGCTTCGTCGCAACACTACACTGTTGATTATTTTCCTGTTACAGCATGGCGTGGAGAGTGTTATTACTGACACTGATTACAGAATGACATTTAGGCTTAACCCTCTTACACCGTATGGCCGAAAAACCGGCTTGCCCGTCTTTGATCTATTCCCGTAAGGACGAAATACCGGCTTGGTCGTCTATGCCAAATCCCCGTAAGGCCGATAAAGCGGCTTTACAGTGTATACGTTATCCCCGTAAGGCCGGTACACCGGCATTACTCTGCTATGATTCCTGACTTATTTAATTATTATTGTTTGACCCGGAAGGTTGATGACGTCACGACGTGATTACGTTATTACGCCGTCATTACGATAAAGCTTATCCGAGCGTGAATATTGGTGTAATAGTAGCGAAAAGCTAATCGTGTTCCAGCTAAAGTTCCACCTACAGTGAACACGGGTACGTCTAAAACAGTGAAAAAAAGAAAACATACACAGTTACACAGGCGAGAGCGAGGATTCTAGATAGTGACCGCAGTGAGAGTTCAGGCGATGTTGAAACCGAAACTGATAGTGACGTAAACTCTCCTGATTCAGACCCTGATCCGTCTTCATCTTCAGCATCAACCAGAGCGACTGACACTGCAGGGGTTTGGAGTCATGACGGGACCGTCTCTGTGCATTCGTGAAAACACGACCTGCTGCTCTGATTATCACCAGAAAGTTGAATTTTGGCGCTAAAATGCATTTATTTATTTATTTATTTATTATTTACTTGAATTTATTCAAAGGCGTTGACCACGCTGACGCTCGTATGGTACTTCTAAATGAGTAGA